>VCRD01008664.1:705-11931 GCA_006783055.1 Trinorchestia longiramus
TTGGAGTGTTTTCAGTGAAATTTATCGTGCCCGCGTGCATTTAGGATGTATTGTTAGATAGGACAGTGTTTCAACTCAGCAACTACTCGGCATTGTGTGATTTAAATAATTATTGTGAGTGGGATTAATCGATTTGAGGAGATAAAATTACTTTGATTCATAACAATTATTCGTGATTTTCATGTGTTTTTCCGTGTGGTTCCCCAGTAAATGTTAAGCTTATTAATTGTGTCTATACCCTCCTTGTGTTGGCCTCACTAATGCATAATATAGTATTCATGTCAGGGGGTTTGGATTCCTCCAATTTGCGACGTCTCTCTCTCGTCATGTAAGATCGATTGCATTCAATTAACGTAAAATGTGTATGTAATACACTCATCTTGTAAGAATTCGATTAATGCTCGTAATCATTATGAATTTGTCCTATGACATGTAGAGAGAGAGCACGTATCGCCACAACGGACGGGGCTCATATTATAATATAGATAGATATATAACCGATCGAATTTTCTCCTATCTAAATCTTTAGAAACGGGACAAAAAAACGGACCAAGCAAGCAAGCAAGCAACCAACAAATTGTGTATTATAATATATATGAAACAAAAAATATTTAAAATTCAGTAAGAATTTTTTTCCTGTGCCCTCTATTACTACTATATAATAATGTCTTCTACTGCAGAGGTCCCATGGTACAGTGGTGAGAGAGATAAGCTGTAAATCCACGCGACCGGGTTCGAATCCCGGAGGGGACTCCGCTTAGCTCATTTTTCCCAAAATATTTTCCCACATCTGATGACGAGTTATGAAATTCCTATAAACATTGGAAAATTCTGTCCAGGAGCAAAATAAATCTAAAAGCTTCTTCCTCATCCGAACATAAATTGGGAGGGTCATCTAAGGGCGAGTTGAGTGATAATTCTTGTATTGACTTAATCCGTTTGAAACGAAGCGCTGAGACGACACATGGTGAGAACTTGTTCAAATGTCAAGCATGTGATTATTGATGCGCAGAGAGAAACATAATGAGACAGCATGAACTTAAAAAACACAGTTCAGGAAAACAGTGTAAATGCAAGTCTTATGACAATTTCTCTGTCTGTAGTAGTGATTCGAACATACACCAAATAGGGAAGCACGGGACAAATGAATGTTTCAAATGTGTGTGAACTTGAAGCTTGTGTGAATGTTCTTTCTCTAGGAAATTTCATTTAAAGAGGCACCAAGCTAGTAAACACGGAAGAATGGAACGGTTCAAATGCGAGTTTTGTGAATATTCCGGCTTGAAACATCATTTAAAGACGCACAAAGCCAGTAAGCACAGTAAAGGAGAACTGTTCAAATGCGAGTTTTGTGAATATTCGTCTTCTGTGAAAAGTAATTTGAGAGTACACCAAGCCAGTAAGCACGAAAAAGAAGTACGGTTCAAATGCGAGTTTTGGAAATATACTTCTACCATGAAAGGTAATTTGAAGGTGCACCAAATCAATAAGTATGGAAAAGGAGAACGGTTCAAATGCGAGTTATGTGAATATTCTTCTGCCGCGATATGGAATTTAAAGAGGCACAAAGCCAATAAGCACGGAAAGGGATAACGGTTCAAATGCGAGTTATGTGAATATTCTTCTGCGGTGAAAAAGAGTTTAAAAAGACATAGAGTCAGCAAGCTCGGTGGGAGGTAAACTGTTAGAGTGAGAACTGCGGTAGAATATTTGCCCCTACAATTATTGCAAAGGCACGCAAAGCTCTGATCATGGTGTAAGTAAACTATTCAACATAGCGTAATAATACGATTTCTATGCATATAAATGAGAAATTCAGGGAGTCCGAGCCCTTAAGCACGACATAGGTAATGTATTTCAGTGCATGCTGTGGAACTATTATTATCTGTACGGGAAAAGTCTTTACAAACGTCATGACAGTAAGCACAGTACCAGTGAACTAATTATGTGAGAGATGTGTTACTATGTCTCTGCCTATACATAGGCTAACTATTTGAATGTAGGCTGTATCACCTGACAAGTTTAAATGCACACGATGGTTCGAAGAATGATCTAGATGAGCTATTGAAGTTAGTGGCAGGCGATTGTTTTTTAGGTGTCAAAAATGATATAGGACGAACACCCAAAGGAAATACTGTATTAGGTGATGATTTTTCTTATTTTCTAAGGCTCGCCTTTACTATATAATTTGAGACGTATATAATGTTCGTAGGTATTTAATCTTACCCATGTTCTACAAGAGTAAAACTGCTGTGTCACGGCGAGCTTAGCATTCAGTAATGATGTGAAGCGATGGTTGGCACTTCCGTTTGTTATATTATGTGACAATTTTTAATGTTCAGTGTACCCTTTACAATTCCTAAACGCAGTTACGCGCATTGTGTGTCTGGGTACGAAGGCTCTTTTACTAATACATTGTGTATTCATGTTGTGGAGCATACTGGCAGGCATTGTTACCTATCATCCTGTTCCCACTCTTCCTCAGTGTGCTGTCCTGCTAACTCGCTGAAATTTGTGAATTTCCTGTATTATATGACTATACATTTAGGCTGCGTCAAGCGTAGTGAAGCCGTGTATTTGAAAATTTCGTTTCATGTTGCAGCTCACGACTCAGTTGAATGACATTCACTGTGCTTCTCTTGTGTAAATGCCTAGTATATGTATAGTTTTTAGTACACTCATGACGGTTTTTAGATTAAGTCTTAGGTCGTAACTTTGTCCGTCATAATTGTCTTAGATTGAGAATTGCCGAGATGGTTGTGTTATTTGTATTTTTGTCTTTTTATATTCATCAGTAATATCAAATCTTCCTCATGAGATAAAACTTCACTCGCCTTTTCAATAATGGCGGTAACATAAAGCATGTGCGTGTATCATCGTTACCCTCAAATGTTGGTAAAACGTCTGGACAAGAATACGTTCTTTTAAAGCCTACGCTTGAGGCTGTCTACATATTGTGGTATATTAAGATTCAGCAAGTGCCTAATCACTTAAGTGTTCAGATTCCAACACGACTAATTGCAACTGAGAATGACATGGACCATATGACCTTCAAATGTGACTAGGATGGGCTATATTTTGTGTGGTAATATTTACTGACTGGAAATTTTCCTTAAACCTAATCAAAATAGTTTAGCTCTAAGTTAATAGAGCAATAAGTATTTCACTCTCATTCTACGCTTGATGTTAGTTTAATCTGAAGTTTACGAGGGTGGTTGTTTTTTAACTTCCGGTTAGCCATGAAAGCGGTAAATATACAGAGCATTATTATCTTACCAAAAGTACAGCAAGGTCTTACTCATTTCTCCACATACTCTTCAAAACTGATAAACCCAATTTCTTACGGTACGGGCAATTGAACATGACCGCTACGGTCGATGCTCCTGCGTAATGTGAGTTACGAAATGTAATCAGTTTTATGCTAGCAGAAGGACGTAGTGCTGATGAAATTCATCGCATAATGAGCTAAGTGTACGGTGACAACTTTATGAGTAAGGTTGGTGTACGGCAATGGTATGGAAAATTTAAGAAAAAGGTGAACCGACGTCTATGAAAAATGTGGAAGTCAGTTCGCTTTCTTCTAATTTTCTACACCATTCTCGTGCTCTACCCTTAGTAATGAAATACAGCTGAAATGAAAAAATCGACATTGTGTAGTTCTAAATGTGTACGTTGAAAAAGGCTAGTTTCAACGATGCTATTGCTGGTGACAAGAAACCTACTCGTTCTGCAGCTTGATCTCGTGGAAAATGTAAAAATGGAAAAAATTACGTAGAGGCAGAAATTCACCAATCAAAAGAAACCCAAAAGGTAATAGAACAAATGACAAATAGCAACTTGAAGATTATCGCCCATGCCATTATAGTGGAAAAACACCTGAGTCTTACTCGCCAGATAGCTCTGATAATGTAAAGTAAAGATATGATGCTCCGATTTAGTTATTCTTAAGCTTCTCCCTAGTTAAACTGGGCAAACCGCCGTGAGGTAATTGGATCTACTTTGAGAAGCTTACACTTTTCCAGCATACGATGTCCGAGCATGATATCTATTGCTTATTACCCTTTTACTTCACCATTGCTCAGTCTGTGCTCCGTTTACTTGACAAGTATTTCCTCTTCCAATTTATAATGGATACATTCTCAAGAGCCAGTTGGGTGCTGCTTGTTGCAATTAACACATTCCAGTGGTCAATCACTGTATAGCTCATGCTGGTCATGCCACAGGCTGCACACACCTCTCTTTAAAATGGGCACGTTTTGGCTCCACGTCCGTACACCTGATGAAACAGCGATGTGGTTCTGATATATATATAGTCTCGAAGCCCCAAATAAACACGACATAGAAGAAGATTTGTATGTATAGTCGCACATTACACCTCGTCCCTCTTATTTCCATGAAATGTGAAAGGAGGCACTGGTCGAATGTCAGAATATATATTGGGGAGTATACATGGGTACTATTTTCCATCTTTTCTTTCCGGTACAGCACAATACTCTTCAGTAACTCCTCTAAGTGGCGCTCTTCAGTGTAGTGTGGGTAATTTGCGGATCAGATTAAACCCTTGATCTCGTTTAGGCTGTCGTGTTAGATTTCACTTGGCTAGTTCTTTTTCATGCAATGACTCAGGGTGGCATTTGAATTATTTTCCTGATGTATCGAATCGTTAAATCAGGTATCTTCGGTCATCAACTGTCTATCAGGTACTGAACACACTAAATCGAGATTCCGCGGCAGTTTACTCGCCCCATAATGGGCCACCCTGGCATATAAGATCCTCATCACGTTACGCTTGGTTCGTTTCAGTCCGTTCTATATTATCACCCACATACTAATCAACATAATCGCGAAAATCAACAAAACGGCTCTTAGCTCTCTCATGTTTCATTTTCACATACGAAACAAACTTCGTTTCACTTGCATCAAGTTACGTTTCATGAGTATGCAACACTTATTAATTCGGATAGAAAATTCTTTATTTGAACAAAAGTTTTTCCCTTTTTAGTTCAGTTTATTTAGATTAAGACGATTCTCCTTGCCATTTGAAAGGATCATTTTTTCACTAGCATAAAACTTCGTATCCCTCAAGCCAGATATTCTTTCATTCGAGTCAATTGTACTTCTTTTCGAGTTTGCCTTTCGATGACTGCAATCGCCTGTCAGAATAACATGAATAAGGATTTCCTTCCAGACGAATGAGGGATTTTCTTATTGAACCAAAATTCGTCGCCTCTGAACCAGCATTTTAAATTGTAAAATCAACACGATAAGTCAATCTTACATCCAAACTTGGTGAGTATTGCGTCCTAACAAGTCCGGCCTTACAACAAAACTAGCCTAGTCGTGCGTTAAAATTAGTTTGATCTTATGCCAAAATTAATTAAATATTGCGTCCGAACTAGTCATCTCATTTCCAGACTAGCCAAGCATCAGGTTGGAACGAAAGTCATGTCGTTTTTCTCCAAGACATTTCATCTAATAAATTCACATATGTGATATTTATAATTTTACAATAATTTCCCTTGTTTTCTATAGCTTCTCTTCAATGGTTAACTAGCTTTTTAATGCCTTTTTAAAAAAAAAATCTTGAATTTCAAGAGATAAACAAAACTAGATCATATATTAGTTGTTTACCATTTGCATGAATTTTATTGCTCAAGTGATGCTGGAAAGATCTGAAATGGTCAAATAATCAAATGGAACAATATCAACCAAATAAGGTGAATGAGTTAAAACTTCCCAATTGAAGCCCATAATGTTTTCCTGAGTTATTCTTGCTGTAGGAGTTCTAGAATTGCAGTGTTGAAGCAAAATACTTCTCTATTGAGTAATGCTGTTCTTTTTCTTTATAGAGCAGTTCTGAGGTCATCAAACTGCGAACAATATTTTGTAACCGTAATTATTTGGTTGGGTTTAGTAACTCATAAACAATTAATCATCTCATATCCAGCCATAAACAGAGCATAGTTTTCCTTGGGTGTCGTCACTGTTTTGGAATTTGCTGTGGAATTTGATTTCGGTCTAATCATTATCTTTTGCTTTCAGTACTGTGAAAACTCCATTTTTCATCTCTAGTGGCAATTCTTTCCAAAAATGGAACTCGATGGCTCCTTGAAAAGAAAGATGTGCAGACAGTCAATCTTCGTTTCTTTCAGCATCATTCAAATAGTGAGGAACCCATTGTCCAATTGTTGAGATCTTTCTCAGTTAATGAAGGCATGAAGTTATGGTGGCGTGAATTGTATTGAATTGTTGAGCTAATACTCTGCTGCTTAATTTAGGATTGACCTCAATAGCATCTTTAATGGCTTTTTGATCAGTTGATTTTGATTTTCCCATTTTTAGTGATCCTTGGGGTTGAAATCCCCAGATGAAAACTTTTCAAACCACCATTGGCATTTTTGACCATTCAAAACATTCCTCCCATCGACAGTTCAAATGTTTCATGCAGCTTCTGCACAAAAAGTTCCTTTTTTGTATTCATAGATTATACATTGTCCCAGATGCTCCTCATTAATATCCATTTCCTGAGGGTTAAGCCAGCCAAAATTTATTTAATATGACTAATTATTGTATCTGATAAACTTATTTAGACATTAGAACACCAATTTAGTTGGAAATAACTAATTGTGTAACTCTTAGGAGGTGGCTTAGTGATTAAATAAGAAATCGATATTACTTTCTTTCCAACCTGATGCTATTTGGCATGCCAAATTTACACGCAAGTTAAGCATTCTTTTCGCTGTCGAATCGTCGTCTGGACTGGCGAGCTGATGCTGCTCCATATAAAAATAGCTATCTCTTAATGCAAACATCTAACCATTGCAACCAGTGCAAACGATGCAAACGACGTACACTGCAAACGATGGAAACGATGCACAAGCTGCAAACCAAGACACTGTAGCAAGCAGGTCTACGTGCAAGGCTCGTGCTGCGTAGGCTGCATCACGTGACAAGTTTAAAAGCACACGATGCTTCGAAGAACGATCTAGATGAGCTGGTGAAGTCAGAGACAGGCGATTATTCTTTCTTAGAAAATGCGCTTCCCGACGACGTCGAAGTGTCAAAAATAGTATAGGATGAGTACCCAAAGAAAATACTGTCTTGGGAAATGATTAATTTTTAATTTCTAAGGCTATTTCAACGCTATTCATCGTACAGTAGGGGCGGAAACAGTGGCGTTTTCAGTTGTTCGTGTTGCAGAGAGGCGCAGTAGAGTTGGTTTCCTGGCATTGGCCTGTAGACATGAAGCAGTGATGGTCTACTTGTAGGAATGTTCTCTCAATTATCATTAAAATATTTTTTGAGACTATAAGCTACGGCTGAAGTGATATGGAAATCAATAACGAACTTTGGCTTAAAACCTGTTATTAAAAACGGAAATTATTCCTATTCAAATTTTCTCCTACAAAATAGTTGAAATTTTGCCGATACAATAACCACGTGGCCTCTCTGTTCACTTCTTTTAGATAGAATAACCCTGTGGTATGCCTGTGCACTTTCTTCTGATTGTTTAGATATAATAACCACGTAACCTGCCTGTTCACTTTATTCAGATACAATAACCACGTGGCTTTCTTGTTCACTTTGTTCAGATACAATAACCATGTATCCTGCCTCTTCACTTTGTTTAGATAAAATAACCCCAGTCATTGTTTTCATGAACGGATGCTGCATTATTGTTAATAATGCTAGGGAAATACGCTCATGGCAAACAAGATATTTCATAAACTATGAATTTCCTGAATAATTTATTTGTGTAATAAATCCCGTTTATTTGATTTGAGTTACACAGTGCGTACAAAGTTGTTAGAAGTATGAGGGAGAATAACGGGTTGCTATGAAGTGTGTAGATCTGCCAGCTGCCTGTTGCTGTGTCGGCAGCTTTCCAAGAACAAATCTATTGTGTTGCATATACCAAGTGCATTGAGGATCTAAATTTCGTTCTTGTATTGTAAGGTGCCTAAGAGATGCTTCAATGATCTGATGTATGAAAATCTTTGATTTTTGTTCCGAATTTTTGTTTGTTAATTCAATTCGAAACTTTGCATACTTTTACTTTATATTCAATTAGAATACGTCGTCATTACACACAGATAAAAGATATTATGATTTTAAAGAAGAACTTTTTAAACCCCAGTTTCTGAAGTGAAATCTCCAATGGATTTGGAGAGATTTGAGCAGCATAAGTAAATCAAACGGCAACTAAAGAATATGAGGGGAAAATAATGGAAAAGGACATGAGCCTTTTTAAATCAACCAAAAACTTACAGCGTGTTTAAGCCGTCCAACGTTTCATACCAGAAAATCGAGCAGAAATGAGGCATTCGTACTCGTACAGAAGAAAATAGAAGCAAAGCTCAAAATGTGTAGGATGTTCTCTCTCGCTGCAGTAGGCGCATTCAATATAAAAAATGATTGTGGTTGCCGGGGCTAAATATGTAGAAATGAAAAGATGGAGTGAAGCTATAGAAAACAATAGCAAAAGAGGTGTATAAATAACAATCAAAATTCAATTATTTCGAGTGGGTTATCTTTTCGCAGCAAGTATAATATTTTTGTGATATCGACACACATCATCTATCTTTATGGCCATAGTGCAGCCAAGAGACGGTGAGTAGATACGTTCAGAACAGGTGACACATCTAGTTTGCCTTCATCTTTTCCTACCTTCATTCTCACCTTAATACAATGCACCTATAATTGTGCATTGTATTACCTTAAGAAATTATCGTTAAATTTTGGATAAGTAAAATTAAATTCTTAGATGTTGGAAAATATTTTCCATAGGTCTTTGATTGCAAAAATTAACAACTTAATCCCGAACATGTAAATGAAATTTCGAACGAACGGCAACCCTACATGCAGTCTCCACGGCTTGGAATAAAAACAAAGAGTTTCGAATCAAAAAGCTTATTCATTAAAAATCTCATTACTATGCTGGAGCACACAGCTTTGTAATATCGAAATAAATATTTAGAATATTATTTTTTAAATACTGGAATTTATATTGTGTCTCTCAGTGTTACCGAAAATTTTGAAATATTGTTATTAATTCTGCTACATATTTAATAATTTTTCCATACAATTTCTAAAATTTCAAGCTCATATACATAATAATTGATGTATTATTTTAATATATTTTAAAAGCTACTTATCGTCTTACGAACGAAGGATTGCTATACGTTTGTGTGAATGCGAGTTTTGATGAAATAATTTTTGCGTGTGTCGTCCGCTGATAAATGAAATTTTTGAATTTGCTAAACCGTATTCCTAAAAGTTGAATATACACTAACTATCACTCTCTATATCAGTTTTCATTGGCATTAGCATTACTGCATATCGAAATTCTGTATCAGAGCACAATACATTAGAAATTAAAACGTAGTACCTAAGTCGAGTTAAACGGTAAAATTATATAATTTTGAATTGCAATGACGCTTGACACTTAATATGGCGGATATGTTGTGCAATATTCTTAACGTTGATTTATGTAAAGTCTGTTTATTGTGGATGTGGTTATAACCACCAACATACGAACACAGTTTACAAACTTTAATTCTCTCTTTCATGCAATTTCTCAGCGGATATTGAGCAAACGATTATTCTGTAATTAAATTTTTGACAGTATTCACAAAATTCACCTAATGATAGAAAATTTTAATTAACCCAATTATATTTTGTAAAAAACAATATATTTACGTTAATATCTCAAGTTTATATTTTCTTTTATACTGACTTACTTAGTCTTCTTCGGACCTCAGATGTTCCATAGGGCAGCAATGAATCTCTGCCATTCAGCCATTCTGGGTGCCATAGCTTCCCCCTCATCTTTACTGAGACCATGCGCTCTCATGTCTTGCTGGATTGTCCTACGCCAGGTCTCTCTTGGTCTACCTACTCTTCTTTCATCAGGTGTCCAGGGTAAAACCTGCTTAGGTAGCCTGGACGCACCCATTCACAAGGCATGGTCATAGTATCTGCATCAACTCAATCACAGCCTCTCCACAACTCTCCGCTGCTCGCATTTTTTTATGGTATTGAATTTATGTGTTGCCAAATGTTTCAATGGCAACTAATGTGTCTTTATATGTTGTACGGCACAGATGACATGTGTGGTTGCCATTCGTTCGGGTTTTTATTTGCAGGTTTGGGATTAAGTTGCTAATTTTAGCTACTACTTACATCTGATGACTATTGTCTTTGTTCAAGCTCTAGAATATATGTTGCTACATTGAAATCAATGAAGCATTTTCCCAGTAAAATAGATGAACAATCTGTAAATAAAAAACATTGTGATGCATGCCAGCATGGAATGCATAACAATTTCTACAGCACTGACATCTTCAGCCTCACTTTCTATTTTAACAAGATAATGTGTCAGTTTGATTGAAAGTGTCTTCCCTTGCGCAGTTCGCATGTGTTTTTCAGACTGACACGTGACTGTGTCACTAACACCTATAAGTCCAACGAGACGAAGCTTCCTTACTCATCTGTAAACACTCAGCTTACATTTCATTCTTGTCTTTTTTGTTGTACAGCAATTTGTTTTTAAAATTATTAGTAAATTTGGACCTTCGTTTAGACATTTCGTCAGGGGCTGAAAATAAGGGACGACAACTTGCATTCGGAAAATAAAGGGCATTTTGTTAGTTCGTTTATAATCTTAACATTCGTTCCACATTTACATACCAGGAAAATTGAATGATATTTATTGCTGAGCAATGATGCGTACAACAACGTGTGACGCTGCCGCCCTTGTCCTCGTGCCGAGCTCCCCTCGTGTTCAGCTACCCTGCCTGTAGAGGCCTTCCCTCACAGAAATAAAGTCAGTGAGTATAACTCTGTAAAATGAAGTAACACTCAATACACGTCTTCCACATCCTCGTTTCAATACCTACAAACAAAACCACATATCAATACATGCACTACAATGGAATAATGCTCCACCATAATTGAACAATGCTGCACCACACTTGATGTGTGCTTCATACATATCTTGTGTTGCACGACGTTTGATGTATTTTTTGGATTTTATTTGTAAGAATATAAAACTAGTATTCAGCTTTTGGATGAGAGCTTGCATTATGTTTATGTGGGAGTGCAAGTTTTCCTAAATGGAATGTTAGCGTGTGTCGTCCGCTGGTAAAGTAAATTGAAAAGTTTAATTTGCTAAACTATGTTCGTAAAAGTTTGATAATAGTTTTTTCTCGCCACCTCCGCTCCCGG
>VCRD01008666.1:0-11816 GCA_006783055.1 Trinorchestia longiramus
GTGGTGTGGTGGTGTGGTGGTGTGGTAGTGTGGTGGTGGTGTGGTGTGGTGGTGTGGTGTGGTGGTGTTGATGATTCACTGTAAAATATCAAACCTGATTTATAAAAAAATTCTACATGTTACTGAAACAAAATATCTATATAGATCAACACAATCCGTCATAACTATGAGTTAATAATTACTATATTATTAATAATCATTATTAATAATTACTGTTCATTAATTACTTACCTAAAATTCTTCACACATTTAAAATCAAACGCTATTTAACAAATCTAATATCAAATCAGGAGTCGTACGTTTGTAAAATTGTCTTTGGTGGAGTTGTCGTACGCGGCAACCACGAACACTGCTGTCGGCAGCGTGGTTGTCGTTTGAACAAACAATTAAACGATGTTCTTTGTTCAAGTCTCATTCAAATTGCCGCCTTGTGCGTGAGTGAAAGAAAAAAAGAAATTAAAGAGAGAATTAAGAGAGATATTCAAAGAGCAGAAAAGCCTTTGTGTAATATGTATGTATGTCGATTTTTGTTTTGAGCTATAATGCGTGGTTTAATTTTTAATTTATTTGTATAGAGTTGTTCAGACTAAATATTCAGCATATGGTGCTTTAATTTTAATTAATTCTGTACATGAAAATGTGTGACAGAAAATATTTCATTAATGAAATTGCAAAAAAATCAATCGATTAATCCAAAGTTCGAATTCATAAAAAATAAATTACCAATTATGAATTAGTTCGCCTATTGTGACCCATTCCGTCATTAGAACAAAGAAGCTTTGACTGAAGAGGTTCTACAATAATGAAGCAAAATAAAATAACAGTATTTATGAAAATAACAAAATGAATAAAGTATAACTTTGTCTCCAATAACACCTATTGTAAAAGCCTAGTAATTTAATACCAATATAAACAAAAAGCCTATAAACAGCCTAACTAGTACACATTCTGAACAAGTTCCAGTTAAGAAAGAGACGTGTGAGTAGGTAAAACATAGAAAATAAAAGATATCATACTAGTAATTAACACACACAATAACACAATTAACAGTAAAACTGAACACTTATCAACAAGTAACATCACATATAATATCTTACTAGTGACAGTAACAAGCAACACGACAAAGAATACACAAATGACAACCGTCACAAATTAAGATTCCAACTAGAAATGAACATGGAAGATAAATTTTATGGAAGATAAAATTCATAAATTAAGTTATACATGGGACCCAAAATATGTTGTGCATGTAAATATCATCATACATATAGCCTCATTTGATTATATAAATAGTATGGGTATATTTTTGTGTGCATTAACATATATATATATTAACTGTATAGAAAGATTACTACATCCGAGTACATATAAGTTCCTTGGCTGTGTTGCGTGTTGCGTTCTATTGGGTAGTCCAATGCTACAGCTTCCAGGTTGTAAATAAAGCATTGAACAAAATTAGGAAACTTTATTCCATTTAGAATTACATGAAATATACAATGGCTTTTCAATTCTTAATGCTAATATATGAACACTAGTGATGATGCTTCCAGCAATAGTCTCCGTCCATTTTGTAACGTGAGTTAGAGGCTCGTAGGGGCGCTAGATGAGGTAGAGGCTCGTAGGGGCGCTAGATGAGGTAGAGGCTCGTAGGGGCGCTAGATGAGGTAGAGGCTCGTAGGAACGCGTTGCGATGATCTGCAAGTTTGAGCAAATAGTTTTAGTGAAGTTAGTCAGTCAGCCTTCTCGGTATTTGTATCAATGAAGAGTTCTGCTATCAGAAAACACGGCAGTTTCTAAATTTGGCGCTCCTGGCAGATTTAAAAAAATAAACAAAATTACAAATTTTCGAGGCTAGTATCTTTATTGGAATTTTTCTACATGTATATTAATTATTTATAAGAAGCGTTAATGTTTATGTTATGATATAGAAAATTTAGTAATGCAGCATACATGCTTGTAGTGACGTGAACGTTGCGTGAATGTACACCTAATGTACGACAGTTGCGACTTCTGTGTGTACACGTAAATGTTGATGACTCACATACTTGTCAGGGTAAAATAGTTTAATTCAAAACCTAGACTAAATTGAGTAGTTTTTTAGCTCTGAAACTTTGTTGTTGTGTGTTATGTCACACAGAACACAGCCTGCTGAATGAAGAAATGTATATTACGAGAGCAGGGAGAAATAAAGTACACAATGTACACAATAAAATGCAGTACACAATCTACATAATCCACTATAGTATACAATGTATACAGTGAAATGTAGTACACAATGTGCACAATCCACTATAGTATACAATGTATACAGTGAAATGTAGTATACAATGTACACAATCCAATTCAATGAATTAAAATTAAAACAGTATACAATGCAGTTATTTACTTTGCCAGAACGTACTATGCATGCAGTAGATATTTCATCATTAAAAAAATAATAAATTTTCTCCCTCATAAAACAGTTGAGGCCACAAAAATAGAATAGCAGTTGAAATATGCAAGAGTTGCTCCAAAATACTCAGGCTGGAGACACAATTTTCTTTGACAAATGGCAGTACGTTTTCTGAAAAATGATTTCTAAAGATCGACTGTTCAGTTCTTGAATGATGTATCATTCAATTTAACACAATTATTACTCAATATATTAAGTGTTGATTTTTTTTAAGTCTCCAAATCGTCATATGCAAGGAAAACCGACAAATATTTTTCTTAATTTCTACGTAAAGAGACAATAAATGAATTTTTCGTTCTCGTTGCTGCATTATATCAACATGACTAAAGTGATACTTGAATTTACGTTTTGGATTTGATTATTAATTAACTCGCAGAACTTTCTGAAAAATTCATTTAGCAGCAACACTTCTCCAGGTACACTGGACTGTTGTAGGTTGCTGTATTAAATTTTCTTATGTAATTTTGTCATTAAAGATTTATGTTAAATCTACATAGACTTATTCAAAATATATGTAAGTTCATTTATTCAAGGTATATATTTATATATGAACTTATTGAAGTTAAATATACGTTAAAATATTTAAATAGCAAGTGAATTTATTAATATCAAATATACGAAAATTTATTGTAAGTAATATCTGTAATTTAGTGGAATCAAGTTTATCTAGGTTCATTTAAATTAAATGTGTGTGAATTTATTTCATTTTAACTTGTAGGTATTGATTGAACTAAATAGATACACACTTATTGATGTAAAAAATGTATGAACTTACTCACATGTGTGTGGACTCCTGTTCCTGAACCTATTTCAGAATGAAATTAAATGAATGAATCGGTATATATACATGATCTACAAATTTTTTTTCTATATGATAAATTTGTTTAATGTATATATATATATATATATATATATATATATATATATATATATATATATATATATATATATATATATATATATATATATATATATATATATAAGCAATGACATATTAACTGAAGATTAGTTCATAGACATGAACGTGAGAGAAAACTACAATATGTGAAACTAATATTGAAATCCTTTTCTAGGGGTTTTAGCAGTGTCTCAATTTTGCCATAAAGTCTACGGTATGAGAAACGAACATTTAAGTTACTCTCACCCGGTTATAGCCTATACCCCCATCACTATAATAATAAGAGCCGCGTCCGTCCGTTCGTCCGTCCGTCCGTCCGTGTGACCCTTTCTCGAGTCCGTATCGGGGATACCGAGTTCAGCGGTATATTGCGGCTCAAAAATACTGAATTCTAAGTGTTTATTACTGTCACAAGAAAAATAAGTTACCTTTGAAATAAGCTTAAGCATGTAAACTCCACTGGAACGAAAAAAAACTGAATCGCGAGTGAAAAAGAAGAGCGAGAGAAAGATTATCTCAAGAAAGATTTATAAATATTTTTCGCCATCATTTTTGTTGGCACGGGTACACTGCTGCGAAAAATTGAGACACACCAAAATGCATGCTAGGATAATAACCGTGAGTGGACGCTCTCTTTAATTTGATAATGCAAAAAGAAATGTTTTCAATTAGTTTGACCAGTAACCTGAATACCACTTAGTATAAGGCCAAAGATTTTTGAAATTGAGTGATTGTTTTTCGGAATTATGATTTTCTTGAAAAGCTTCAAAGAGATAATAGAGGATATTTCAGAATAAAATTCTGGCAAAAAAGGCCAACATGGATAGAAACGTGTCCAAAAGTAAGAGAGAAGCAGCAAGACTTCGATAGCAAGAAAGACGTTGTTCGTCCGATAGAAAACTGATTTTCTTCCCAAGCCCAAAACTGATTCGTTTAGGAAAAAATTATTAACGGGCATTTTACAAGTAAATGTTAAAAGTCTACGGTATACGAAACGAACATTAAACTTACCTTCACCAGTCATAGTCTATACTCCCATAATTCAAAAAAGTCTACGGTATGAGAAGCGAACATTTAAGTTACTTTCACCTGTCATATCCTAAACCCCCGTAAATGGAGAAAGTCTACGGTGTGAGAAGCGAACATTTAAGTTACTCACACCGGCCATAGCCTTTACCCTTAAAAAGGAAAAAGTCTTCGGTATGAGAAACGAATATTTAAGTTACTTTCACCGGTCATAGCCTATACCCCTATAGAAGAACAAGTCTACGGTATGAAAAACGAACATTTAGGTTACTTTTTTTTAATTGACCAGTGGAGGGAAGAAAAAATCCAGTGTCACATTTCTTATACCAACCAAAATTTATTGGTGGAAGCAATGAAGCATGGAATTTAGATTCAACGTGCCCTGATCGAATCCACTGGCATCCACGCAAAAAGTTTTAGGGCTTTAACAAATCTAGAGTTAGGTTTGTTCTATTACAATTGAAAAATTAAATATTTCCATGATAGGTTTGTACCATATACCTTGCGACTGATAGAAGAAAAAATCCAAAAAAAGAAATTCTTCGATAGGAAGATAATCAAATCTTCATCCAATCAAGTATCACGTTAGCTATTCGTAACTTTTAGTTTCTGTTTACCCAGAGCTAGCGTTGGAGTTAATACGCCTGCATGAGAATATTACTGCAACACTGGAGATTTTATCACTAAAGAGGCTTATCAAGAAGTTATTTCTTGATAAGCTTCTTCTTGATGGATTTATTTGATGATCAATATGAGATGGATGCTCAGCGTGAACTTCTATCCACGGTGTTGACATTAACCATGTCTAGTTGTACTTTGCAAAAAGATAGCACTAGGTTGAATTACAGCAGTATTCCAGTTAACTTATTAGTTATGTTGCCCAGTTCTCTCATCTTTTCTATTTAAAAATACCGATAATACGGGAAATTTTGTAATACTTTTGCGGTCATGGCCTATACAACCATGAACGTACAAAGTCTACGGTATTCGAAACGAACATTTAAGTTAATTCCATCGGTCATAGCCTATACCCCCATTATTGTTGAAAGTCTACGGTATACAAAACGAACATTTAAGTTACTCCCACCAGCTATAGCCTATATCCTCATGAAGGTTAAAAGTCTACAGTATATAAAACTAATATTTAGGTTACTCTCAGGAACCTTGGCTTAGTCCACTGTATAATAATAAACTTTTAAAAATTTCACTGTAAAATACACAGTTTGTGTATTATTTGGTGGTTTGCTTGCTTGTTTGGTCCGTCTCTCTGTAACGCTCTTAAGGATTTAGATAGGAAGAAATTCGGTAGGGTATACATGTATTGTAAGCATTGTATTGTGGATACCAAAGGCACATCCTTCAATGTGGAAACTCCTTCGGAAACCCCGCGTCCACTGGCAAATCAAACGAAAAAAAACAGTGAATTTTTTCACGTATGGGTCTACTAGTACGGTCATGTGTGTTAAAAGTCTACGGTATATGAAAAGAACTAGTAGACCCATACGTGAAAAATCACATGTTTCTACTGAATATTTTCGATTAATTTGCCAGTGGACGCAGGTTTGGCAAAGAAGTTTCCAGATTGAATGATGTGCCTCAGGTAGTTTCTTTTTAAGTATGCAACACTTAGAATCCTTTCGAATATCCTCTTATCTAAATCTTTAAGAGCGTGACATAAAGACGTACCAAGCAAATAAGCAAGCAAGCAACAAACTGTGTATTATTATATAGTGGAATATTTAAGTTACTTTCAGAGTTCCCAACACAACAATCAATATATGTTAAAAGTCTTTTCTACATAGAACGATGATTTAAGTTATTTTTAAATGTTCTCAGGTAGTCTAACATGCCTCTTGCAAAACCTGCGTGGTGTGTATAACTCATGGTTAATGAATCGCATTGTCATGTCAATCGCAGCGATGCAGCAGCTCAGCAACGAATTTATATAAAAGTTTTCGGTTGATTTTTATTCAGCAAAAATTCATTAATATTTCTCATATTATATTAGTATTATTCACTGAAATTAGTCAATCTATTGAAATGAATTTCTAAATTTGTAACTCTTTATTCTAGAAGAACAATTTCCCGGTACCCACGTAAAATTGTTACAATTATCATATCCACGTTGTGGTTACTGAAGTAATCATAAAATAATTATCAATATATTAATTGTAAAAATTTTAATAATGACATTTTTGTAATAGAAATAGACTCCAATTATATAAAAACAGTTTGGATGAATCGAAGCACAAGTTCTCTGGTTGTTCACAGTTCTAAACAGAAGCACGTAGTTAATGACAACACATGAGCGTAATTCTATGCATTCTATAATTTTCCTAAAATTCATTTAAATTTGAAATGAATTTACACACTCATATAATGAGTAAGAATGATATGGGAGAGAAAATAATCTCCAATATCATTAATTTTTACACTTTATTGCAATTTTCTTAACATTCTTTTCAGCCCTTGCAGCCGTGCATTTAATGTACAAAAAATACTCACTGCTGTTTGTTAACATCAGCCCCGGCCACTAAATTGTATGTGTTTCGAATGCGTTGTGTTTGTGTGTGTGTATCAGTGATACCAGGTGCAGTGCACGCGTGTGTCATGAATAACTTAGTAATTGTGTGTCAAAATACGCTTTGTGTTATCTATGACACACGGTTCATTTAAAAGGTAATATGAAGGTTACGGACATGCCTATTTAGATTATTTACAACGCTGTATTGCATCATTCATTCAAAAAATTAATCAAATGATGAATGATATCCCAAATCGTTCATTAAACAGCATATGCTATACCTCAACACATTTAATACGGAAAACAGTACCAGATATAAGTAAGTGAAATAAGCAAAAGGAAGGCAATTCGCCAGCTCAGCCACACACATGCAGCTCCTCTACAGCCTCTTGTAGAGCAAGATTTGTGAGCTCAACTGAAAACGATCGTATTGAGAACAGAAAACGAGATCTTCTATGAAGTGAAAGGGTCTCTCTATTATATTGAAGCATCAATTGCTCAGGTTCTGTTACGTTGATTACAAAAATCAAGATAAGGTTCTTATGATGATTTTTTGGTAAAATTTTAAAAGCTTTTCCTTAAAAAGAAAACCCAGTGAATACAAAAATTGCAATTATTTTGTTATGCATAAATATGAGCGAAGTCAGATTTTATTTTGGGGCTTAACGATTCTATTTATTTTGTATGATTTCTGGGATCATAGATTATTCGTAAGTTTCCCAAAGATTTCATGAGTGGAACCACAAAAAATAATATTCTCAAAACACTATTTATTTGAATAAGTTATTCAGTTGAGTCGTGGATCACACTGTGTTGTGTGTGACGTCATGGATGTATGAACTCAGTTAAATTAAGCTTCTTAAGCTCCATGCAAACTCATTAAGTAACTGCTAGCATTTTATGCTTCAAAATATTTCTACAGTTATAAAACTATGGAATTTAAAAACTAGGTAAAGAAATGAGTTAAACTTAGAGAGTTTTGGGGAAAATAAACAAAATAGAAAGTTGTTTCAGGTTGTCGATTTCAAAATAAAATTAAAAATTTGTTGTCTCTATGATTTTTGAGGCCTCACAAGGGAATTAGGGTAAAACGTAAAGTTTTATGAAGAAAGAAATAATATTCCTACTTCTAATTCTAAATAGAAATAAATAATATTCCTAAGTAATTCTAATTCAAACTGAAAAGTGCTAAGATGATGATATTGTAACGGCAATATTTTTATTCCCAGTTAACTGAAACTAAAACTACTTCTTGAAGCAGTTAGAAGCAATGAGAGTGGTGTTTTATAATTGACCTTATAAGAACCTAGTTATTCATTTATATTTAGTCTTTGCTAAACAAAACATTGCATGAAACATGACTCACGTGATATGCACGAGGTATTTCAGTTCAACCGAGAATTTAAAATATAGGACTAACATAAATTAATTTCTAATGCAATTCAGGAAGATCATTGGTCCACGTAGAGTCCAAGAGAGTGATAATTTTAAGATCATGTGAAATATACGTGAGGGGATTAATGTATTAATCTCACTCTCAAAATATATGCAATACAAACATGTAGAGACAAATGTCGAAAACTCTACGGTATACAAAACGAACATTTAAGTTACTCTCAGATAGGCTTATTTATTAACCTTGAACACCATCTCTATGATATTCGAAACAAAGATTTAATTTAGTTACTTCACGGACATATTATCAGGTTAGTTTGGAAGTAATGTTCAGCTTATGAAAAGAAAAATTTAGATGGTATTTATTTCGTTATAATCTCTCTTCGTAGTAAAGGAATGTCAGAAAGAGTAATTTATACGTTTTAATCTAATTATTGAAGTATTTTCCATATTTTTCAGCCATTCCTGTTATTCAGCAGCAACATTTATATTCACAGGGTTTATAGCGAATGAATGTGTATTGAATGAATGAAGTTGCAGGAGTTATTTTATTTGTTTCCGAAGTAAAAATTATAGCGTTAAAGACGAGCTAAAAGAGGGTATTTGCAAAAAAAATTATTTCCAGGAGCTAGAAGCTGTTATAAGAATAATTCTAAAAATACATATAAGTAGAGTGCATGAAAATTAAATGTCAGCCATGAAGACGTATCACACGACATAAAAACGATGAGAAATGTGTCAGTGATAGAAAAATGGGAAACCAGACAACTGTCTCCAGAGAACCTACATCAGTGTGTGGCTTCTTATGAATCAGTGGTTCATAAAAGCATTATTTTTATGTTAGTTTGTTACAGGTGAGCGATGACAACAGCATCATTTATATGTAAGTTTGTTACAGGCGAGCTTTGACAACAGCATCATTTTTATGTAAGTTTGTTACAGGCGAGCTTTGACAACAGCATCATTTATATGTAAGTTTGTTACAGGCGAGCTTTGACAACAGCATCATTTTTATGTTAGTTTGTTACAGGCGAGCTTCGACAACAGCATCATTTTTATGTAAGTTTGTTACAGGCGAGCTTTGACAACAGCATCATTTTTATGTTAGTTTGTTACAGGCGAGCTTTGACAACAGCATCATTTATATGTAAGTTTGTTACAGGCGAGCTTTGACAACAGCATCATTTTTATGTTAGTTAGTTACAAGTGATGGGCTGTGGATCCTTTACTACGATAGTAAATTCCACCGGCCTTGGAATACTGAAGAGGAAAATCAGTTCGACAACTAAGAGAACGTCATTCAAATGAGAGTCTATTAAGTGTGTAATGGCATATTGAAAAAATTGTGACAACCATTACAACCTGTTAAAAAACAATTAACCACTCATTATTATGATCAACGTAGTTGTTTCAAAAAAGCTGTGAGCCAAAAAGGAGCTTGTTATGTGTATAGAAATGGTATCTTCATCCAACACGACAATGCTCGTCCTCACACTTTGGATGGGAAATATTGCTTCATTCGCCGTGTTCTCCTAGTCGTGTTCCTTCTGTTTATTACTTTTTTTCGAAACGGTAGAATGATTTAGGTGGCCTTAGGTTGACATCATGAGACGAGGTAAAAGATGAATGAGATTTAGATTTTGCATTCAAGCCGAAGGTAGTTTATAAGCATGGGATTCATGCATGGGAGCTTTTTGACAGATGGAATGATGTACTGAAAATGTAACGAATTTCATGTCAATAAAACAATATTTTCACTCTTTAATTTTTTTCATTCATAAAATCAGCTTTGAAATCGCACATTATAATAACAACTATTGGCTCATACCACTGAGCAATTATACGGGGTGCGGCAACTTAACTTCCTTTTTCAGTAGACTTTTCTATGAAAAAAAAGAGGTCATGTTGTCGCACCCTGTATATCAAAAAATCTACGGTATTAAAAACTAACATTTAAGTTACTTTTCAAATGTTTTTACTTCCAATAACTAACTAAACGCAAAATAATTGATGGTGAGAAAAATAATATCAACCCATGAGGCAGTCTAAAAATATACTCCATTATAATTTATCATATGATGAATACATAGGAAAATTTTGAGTGGGGGCGAAAAAATTAATGAAATTGTATCTCCCATAGCTTTGTTTTTACTATCACAATGCAACATTTGTTCCTAAGCTGGAAATTACTCTGAGTGTTAATGTGTTAAATATACTCAAACCTTAATATTGAGTAAATGTACACTACTTCTTAAAAATATAAAAAAGTTTGATACTTCTTTAATTAATTTGAAGTGAATTTCAAACAAAGTTTCAGAATTTCTCATCAATAACTACAGCTGATTAAGTCTTCTGTCAAACAACGGGACTGAACAAATGAAATTTACTGAGACTAGTGGTCAGACTGCAGTGTTCTGATGCACATGCCAAGCTAAAATCATATAAAAATTTAAGATAAAACTCTATAGTTTTTATAGCAACAATACTGTGAACTAGATATAGAAGTATTAATAGTAAACATAGGGGTAATAGTGATGGTAGAAAAGATAAAGTTACCGGCCAGGATATCGACACTAAACAGACAGGCAGTCGGATACTGTCCTGACAACAAAATTCTTTTATTTCCATTTTTTCTAGTCACCAAATACATACTTCCAAATTCGTCAAATCAATCTTCGCATCTGATAAAAAAAATCTATCTTTTATACCTTTAAACCCCCAAAATCATACCCTTTCTTCATTTCGTTTTATTTCCTTTGCCCTAAGCGTTTGTTCAAGACCCCCGTCTCCTCTTCTCTCTATCCCTGAATTGGCCTCCTACCATCGCCAAACCTAACCCCCGCTCCTCTACTGCAGTCTCGCCTATTCAGAGTTTTTGCTTTACTCCTTGACATGCACGTATTTTATTTTACCCAAATCGTTTTCCCATTACACATTTTCCAACAACTTATTTTCATTCCTTGTTTTGTTTCACCCACAATATGCTCAAATTTTTTTTAATCATAACTTGTTCAATATTCCATCGATCGAGTGTTTATATTTTTTCTACTTATACTCGTACAGTTTGTAATCATTTCACTTACATATTTATTCCTTCTATTCTTAGTCTTGTTTCAGTTTAGGCGCAATGTTCATTCCTATTTCTTCTTTTTCCCTTTTTTTCATAGAGTGCATAATTATTCCCCTGACATGGCCCCTGAGTAATATCATCGCTTGTTCTTCAGACCAGATGACGATCCAGTGTATTGTAACTAATCTTTCTCACGCTTCTGCAAATATTATTCTTTTTGTGTTCCTGTATTTTACTCTCGTTTTCCTCATATTTGTTGAAACAATCAGTTCATTTATTATTTTATACTTATTAGAAGTTAAGGTTTTTACTAGCTTCTTCCTCCATTGCGTTCTATGATAATTTTCTTTCTCTACACTTCAACTCCTCTAATTTGACTCTTTTTCTATTTTGAACTTCATTTATGCTTGTATCTCCTTCCCTTGTGCAGCGACCTCTTCCATCAATTCCT
>VCRD01008667.1:0-16892 GCA_006783055.1 Trinorchestia longiramus
CATTACTAGTATCATTAATATCAGTACCATTACTAGTATCATTAATATCAGTACCATTACTAGTATCATTAATATCAGTACCATTCGTAGTATCATTAATATCAGTACCATTAGTAGTATCATTAATATCAGTACCATTAGTAGTATCATTAATATCAGTACCATTAGTAGTATCATTAATATCGGTACCATTAGTAGTATCATTAATATCGGTACCATTAGTAGTATCATTAATATCGGTACCATTAGTAGTATCATTAATATCGGTACCATTAGTAGTATCATCAATATCAGTACCATTACCAGTATCATTAACATCAGTACCATTAGTATTATTTCTGCCATAATTTTAATTTACAATTTGTCGCTGTAAAGGGAAAACAAGTTAGTGTTATATCAGAGGTGATCGTAGAGCCGACACACAGACGTGTCTCAATTAAATATCCTGTTCACTGCCCCAGTAAAACAATGACCAGGTAGCTTTCTTAGATGTTTTATTAAAACAGTCAAACTCTAAACTGATGACTTCTGCTTAAGCCTTTCGCTACCGTTGGGTTAATATGTCCCAAACCAACTTTACAAATCATTCCCTTTAGTCCCATATTCTAAATGTTTCATTCAAAATTACGGCAAATTATATAGCGATTAGTAAAGATGAATGGTAATTTACGCGATATTTTGATCAGTATTAATATAATTTGGTCGTGAAAGAGTTAAAAGAAGTGAATATTCACGGAGCGTAGAACCAATTACTTCCCTTGCATGCGTAAAATTACATGTAAAACTGGTATAATGACCTCGCTACGCAGAGGCCGTCGTATTCCCACTGCGTATAGAATTTTTCACCAGGATATTGCATACATTGATGGGTTTAACACTCGAAATAAACATCGTAAATTTGTAATCAGTAAGCGCAGGAGAAAACATGAAAGTGGATTTACATAGTTCTACTGCTGCGCCCCTGACCAATGTAAAGCAAATCCTAGCTTTGGTCCCAATGCTTGTATTTCAGTACACGTGTTTTGTAGAAATTGCTTTATTATTGCGTATTTTCTTAATGAAAAAGAACGGTTGTAAGAATACCTGTGGAGTAAATGTCTTTTTTACGAGAATGATTGCTGCATTGCAATCTTATTTGTTAAACTTCAACAGTTTCTCAGACATAGCCAACATTCAAAAAATTTCCAAAAGAACAGACTCTTCTCCTTTTCAGTCAGCGATTAGAGATCACTGTCAAATTTCAACCAACCATTCAAAACTGCTCATTTTTCAGCCCTGTAAATAGCAAATAGTGAAATAATGAGCAAGACTTCCAAAGTTTTGTGTAGCTTTTCCTTTTAATGAGGAACCTAATCTTAAATAAAGGCCGTAGTTCTATCACGTAGTGCAATACTATAACCTACTGACATAGTTTTGAGGTGGCCGTTGATGTGGGACTGGGGGATGCATCAGAATTTATTCATGGGTGTAAGAAAATATGGTATTAGCTTATAGAGAAATTCAGAAATGAGGGCTTCTCCGTTTTTATTTTCTATGCATTTTAAGTGCAACTTTTGCTTTATTTGAGCTCTACAGATGGAACTTATGTAATCCAAAACGCATACTGTTATGAAGATTCCCTTCGGCGATGATTCTTCATCTAAACTTACTTGTAAAATTCATATATTAATTACATGGAATGCTTAATAATTACACGTCCAACTCAAAGCCAACTTTGTCATCAGTCTACTACCTGCTCATTTTCACACTGGATGCGAAAGCAATTAGAACAACATTGGAGTGCGTGGGGGTCACACGGTAGACAGGATACCGTATTTCTAATGAGTCTGGGGCAGACAGGGCAAGAGGCTTTCTGTCTGGAGTAGCTAATAATCTGAACTGGAGGCCGTGTAACGACTGTCTAGGTCTCGGCACTTTGTGTTGGCACTGGTGCCGTAATGAAATGCTCGGCAGCAAGATTATTCGAGCATTTATGTATTTCTTGACGGTTCTACATCAAGGAAACTATGAGGTTGTTTTATTCGATGCAGGAAAAAAAATCCATTTCTATCTAGCAATTGTGTACTCAACAGGCTGTCTCATTATTGTCAGGAAGAATATATATATATAATAATATATATATATATATATATAATAATATATGTATATGTATATATATATATATATATATATATATATATATATATATATATATATATATATATATATATATATATAATATATATATTTATATTACTGTAGTTTATAGTATACATAGTATAGTTTCATGACGACTGTTGAAATGAATTTCATTTTACTTTTGGATAACTTTTTCTCTAATTCCATTCGTGAAATTTTCAAAATTGCTGATAATCTTGACATTTTCATCAAAACTGTGCTACTCCTACAAAGTTTAATGAAGAAACTGCAGCTCTTATTCTAATAGTAAGTATAGTAACTCAATAGACTTTTTACGAGTATTCATCGTGCACAATACGTGGAAGTTATTTTATAATTAATTATCATTGCATGAAAATTATTTTATTAATTATTTATACGCAGAAAATATTTTATTAATTATTTATACGCAGAAATTATTTTATTATTATTTATATACAGAAATTTTTTATTATTGTTGATGCGCTGAAATGATTTTATCAATTACTTATACGCAGAAATGATTTTATTATTAATTGCTTATGCGCGGAAATTATCAATTATTTATACGTATGAATTATTTTATTAATCTACACGGAAGCTTCACTCATAAAATTTGATAAATTGCTAAGAAATAGCAAATAAATAAATACTACACGTTATGGAACGCAGCAACTTCCACCACTGCAAGGTCTCATTTGAATTAAGCTCAACTGAAAGCTTGCAACTCGTCAGAAAAATACAAATTGGTGAGGAAATGTGATGTTAGCTGGAAATTATTGTTACCTTCTCGTGTTGGTTGTAAAAAAATAGATTTTTCAGTCAGGTTTTGCACTTATATTTGGAGAGAGAAATACATGATATTCGTTTGAATGGTTCGTAACTTGTACTCAAGAGTACATATTAATCCAGTGCTGTACTGGCATGTTTAGCATACTTAGTAATTAATTAATTAATTAATTTATTTATTTATTTATTTAGCACACTGAGTGCTATGAGCTACCTAACCTCAGAATTACATCGTTTGACTGTACAAAATTATTATTACAGTGTGTGTGTTCTTTGTAGTACACGGTGATACTAGTGTCTGTGTGTTCCGCACAGTACACAGTGATACTACAGTGTCTGTGTGTTCCGCACAGTACACGGTGATACTACAGTGTCTCTGTCTTCCGTACAGTACACGGTGATACTACAGTGTCTCTGTCTTCCGTACAGTACACGGTGATATTACAGTGTCTGTGTGTTCCGTACAGTACACGGTGATATTACAGTGTCTGTGTGTTCCTTACAGTACACGGTGATAGTACAGTGTCTGTGTTCCGTACAGTACACGGTGATACTATAGTGTCTGTGTCTGTGTGTTCCGTACAGTACACATAGTGTCTGTGTGTGTACTGTACGGAACACACACACTATAGTATCTGTGTCTGTGTGTTCCGTACAGTACACGGTGATACTACAGTGTCTGTGTGTTCTTTATAGTACACGGTGATACTACAGTGTCTGTGTGTTCCGTACAGTACACGGTGATACTACAGTGTCTGTGTGTTCTTTATAGTACACGGTGATACTACAGTGTCTCTGTGTTCTTTATAGTACACGGTGATACTACAGTGTCTGTGTGTTCTTTATAGTACACGGTGATACTACAGTGTCTGTGTGTTCCGTACAGTACACAGTGATACTACAGTGTCTGTGTGTTCTGTACCAGTACACGGTGATACTACAGTGTCTCTGTGTTCTGTACAGTACATGGTGATACTATACACTATCACAAGGCTCACTAATGTGTGTGTAGAGTTTTCATATCACTAGTACCTCGTTATGGGGGGCAGTTTGATCACTAAACATCACATCAGCTCATCTAGACTACCTCTTATGACCATCTGTCACCTCAGCCCATTAAGACCAGCTGTCGGGACGCAATATCTCTCGAGACTGAATGTCATGACCATCTGGCATCACCATCTGGCTCCTCAACCCATTAAGACCACCTGTCGAGACGCAATGTTTACTCTGCCATCACACCACCATTGCCAACAAGCTGCTGAACGCATCACGCCTCAACCACGTCAACAGAACACCAACATTACCTCCACTGGATACTCCAGATATCGCATGGCAGAACGCAGGCCTTGCTACTTCAGAGCAAGATTCAAAACAATGAATTTCAGAGACGTTATTGGCCTGCCGCTGCCGCCTCCTTACATCCAAGCGGGGGCTCGCAACCGCACTGCCTCCAAGACCACCTTATTGGATTCCAGGGTCATGGAATTACTTGCTTCTCGAATTACTTTCTTCTGGAAATACATGCTTTGGGAATCACTTGCTTCTGAAATTGTTTTTCTGGAATTGATTTATTTTAAAATTACTTTCTTCTCGAATTACTTTCTTCTCGAATTACTTTCTTCTCGAATTACTTTCTTCTCGAATTACTTTCTTTGGAAATCACTTGCTTCTGAAATGTTTTTTATCTGGAATTGGTTTATTCTAAAATGACTTTCTTCTACAATTGTTCTCGTCTAAAATTGCTTTCTTCTGGAATTACGTTCTTCTCGAATTACGTTCTTCTCGAATTACGTTCTTCTCGAATTACGTTCTTCTCGAATTACTTTCTTCTGGAATTACTTTCTTCTGGAATTACTTTCTTCTGGAATTACTTTCTTCTGGAATTATTTGTTTTTGAAATTGTTTCTTCTGGATTTGATTTATTTTAAAATTACTTTCCTTTGGAACTGATTTCTTCTAAAATTTGTTTCTTCTGGAATTGATTTTTTTTAAATTGATTTCTTAAAAAATTTATTTCTTCTAGATTTACTTTTTTGTTTAACTATTTTCGTCTAAATTTACTTGCCTTACAAATTGTTTCTTTTTCTGGAATTGATTTGATATGATTGATAAGCCAGCCTTTTTATTGGTTCATGAATAGCAATTTATTCAGGCATGCCTTGCCAGCAGTTCATTCCAATTTGAAAATTTTCCTTCTAATGTTTTCTATTACTGCATTCCAGCTAGGTCTGAAAGCTTAATTTCTGCTTCTATTTAGAATGATTTTATGAACCCTGAATCTATTTACCATCACAACTGCAACTTCCCTGCTGAAGTAGGATTCCAGAGCTCCTCTCTGATGAGGAATTATATCTGTTCGAGTGTGTTAGGGGACTTCACGCTCCTCAATGTCCCCAGACCAGAATTCTTAAACTTAAATTCATCAGTGCTGGTTGTGGGAGGTCGGTGAGATTCAGTTAAATGAAAACTAGGTCTTAATCGATCGCTTTACCTGTCGTTTTTGTAAGCAGCTAGTAGAATAAAATAGAATAGAATGAGGCTATAGGAACGAACCTTCTGGCCCATTCTTGGGTCGGATAATTACTTCGATGATTATTCGGTTGTTTACCCAAGTCCCATGCCGTATTTCTAGCCGCGTCAACCATGTCGGCAGCGGGATTCGAACCCGGGTCTTCCCGCTCGCAAGCAGATTCGCTCACCAGTCGACCAAGCTGGTGATCGGGCTTGTTCCACTTTCTTTTTTTAAATTTTTCGGTGCTAAGTGATCTTTATTCATTTAAGCGCTGCTATTGGTAAGAATAAGGATTAAAAAAAAGTTATGTATAAAATGAACTTTAAGTTGAAACTAATATTAAACGTCTCAGTTTTTAGGTATAATGAGTAATTTTGATATGCCTCTAATAGTTATACAAAACAGTCTAACTCTCGAACAAGGATACTGCTTTCTTATGTACTCGTATGTATACATCATTTATTTATTAATATCCAAACATTAAGAAATATTTTTGTGTTTCTATGCATATCATATGACAGACGGTTCATAATCAGCCGTGTTTTGCAATGATTTTCTCTTCAAGTCTTCAATATTCGAGGGACTCTTCTCATTTCTAGCATTACTTCGTAGATGAAAAACAACTCAATTGGTTTAATATTTTTTGTGAGCGTACCTTGCTTGGAATGAAGTAGAGCTGCTGAAATTTCACTTCGTAGGATTTTCATGGAATAAATTTAACAGAAATAAGTAGAGTGAAATGAATGGCAGAATAAATGAACATGGGTTCGATCTCCCTCTGAACATCTGAACATAAACTCCTGCTGAGCTACTTGCTTTTGATGAAAAATTGCACCTCTGTGGTGTTGGCTCAGGAAATATTTGGAATTTTTTCTTCACTTTAATTCTGCGAACACAAAATTCTTTGAAAACAAAGGTGAGACGTACAAACATTTCTTCAAACCTTAGATCACTTCCTGTCCAGACATTTGATCGCTTAACTTCTACGCTAGAATGCGTCAGATTCCAATGTAATCTTTTTCTTTAGACACCTTTCAAGTAAAACTCGTATTGAATGAATTTTGTGCAGTAAAACTTTTAAAAATACTTCTGATTGACTTGAACGGTTGTGTGCAAAATAATTTTGCGAATTAAAATTCAGCCAATGTTTATTTTCGTACGTATGTATTCTACTAAATTGTTTGATGAGATTGAATATGTAATGCATGACGTATTAACTGCATAAATGCATATGAGCGCTGTGTATGATTTCTTACGACATCCCGCTGGTGCAACAGTCGTTGAATCTGTTGTGGATAAAGTTTTACATAAAAGTATTTTTTGCTTTTGAGAAGTTGAACGAGAAAAATTAAACCTCACAGTCACATGGAGAAGCCCACGGTGTAATGTTGTTCGTTTCAGATACTACATCTCTTTACAGTAGGTGTGAGGGTGCCAACCCAATCTACTGTCAACCTAAACTACTGTCATCCCAACTACGAAAAGTCTAGCAAGATGTGGTAAGATTATGCCTCATGTATCAAGTTGTGCTCATTTACGATTGAAAAATGCGTCAACACGCTCTTTGTTGCTGTGTTAATTAGCGCAGAGCACAACACCCATTTGATGTCGCATTCCCTTGCCACACGCCGGAGACTCCACGCAGAGTCAGGGGCTGGCGCCGAACTGCAGAAATAAAAGAAGCTTAGAACGACGGTGTGTGTGCAGGCTGAGACTACATTAGCGGCACGGCGACGGCCATAATAAAGCCTCCGGATCTTCTTATCTGCCACGTCCCCCTAATTTAGCAGCCGGCCTTGATGGACAGCATTGCACAACACTCTCCGGCTGACGTTTTCTGTCCTCATTCTGCACTTAAATCAACACTGCGTGCGCGCTGAGCTTGTTTTCTTCTTCTTTTTTTCGATGAAGGAATGTTTTCTATTCATGTCTCTTCGTTCTCTCACAACTTGAAATAAATAAAGTCACGAGACCTCTGGGTGCTACGAAGTCTGTATCCTTGTAGCTCGGTCTGCTTTGTCAGAACTGCGGCCTGAATTTAAGCCTTAGAATTATTGCGTTCACATTTCAGAGCTCAGCGTTTTAAAACTTTTAAGAAAAAGAAGCCTGTAGATGATTATCTTCACAGTCAAAGTTTTCTATAATAAAAATTTTTTTCTGGCCGAATAGTTACTGCGATGAAGCCTATACTTTTTTCTTGTTTACATGAGTTTTGAAAGTTCATAGAATGCGATTGATAATTATTGTAAAGTGAGCATATATTTACGAGTAAAAACGCAATTGACTAGTCACAAAATGTACGCTCACTATTTACTTAAAGTGAATATTATTCAACGTTCTTTAAAAGTCTGATAACTTGTGTATTCTTTTGCATCTTCTTGAATCGTAAAAAAACACGGTAACGTTCGTGATTCAACGTTTTGATTATTTTGTTATGAAATGAATATGTGTCACATAGTTCACAAGTTACATTTTTCTAGTATTTAAATTTTCAATCGTTTTGCAGATATTATGCCATTCATTCGAAGATGTGCTACCGTTCAATCATGCGAGCGCCCAAAGAAAATGTCCGCTAAAAACATCCATGTTTGTGGTGAAAAATGTGCTGTTGAGAAGAAGTCTTCCAAATCAAATTTGGCGGATGTTAGAGCCTCACAAAGAGGAAGCTTATATCCTTGCAAATTATCGTGCAGAGAAATAGAAATAAAAAGATGGATCTTAAATGACGGTCTTCCTAACCGCAGTCGCTCTTTAGACTTCCGAGACCGCAACGTCCTCATCACTTCTGCTTGCAGTGGTCTCAAAAGCGGCGCTCCTCCAGAGCACAGATGCCTAGCATTACCCCTGCTCTCTCCACGCATGTCGCTTGCAAAAAGTCTCAAAGGAAGCTCAGAAGGTTCTGCAGAGATCCTTGAAAATTACCATGACGGCCGGGTCTCTGAAGCGGACTCGAGAGAAGTAGACCAAGACTCGGCCGCTGACATCTTTCGGTGGCTGGTCGGGCTTGAAGACTCGAACAGGGACCTAGAAAATGCAGATAGACTGCTCGAGAATTTCATCGTAGGTCAAAATACCACCGATAATGATGTTGAACATCTCTACGGTGGGCCGGGTGGCAAAATGAGGAAGTTGTCTTTGGATTTACTCAATTATGGAACAGAGGATAAGAGTAATAATTGTAAGACTAGGAGAAATTCTGATGACTCTGACAAGGAAATTCATTTTAGAGTTAAGGATTTTGAAAGAAAGATTGCTACGCTTCGCCACAGTAGAAAGAAAACATTTTTACATACAGGGCTTGAAAAAGACATTCAAAATACGAGCAGGAAATCAACAAAGGGAAATCATATCATCGATCGTTCCTGCCTTCCTGACATTAGTTCCGATTCCTCAGGAGAAGGAGAAGAAGGAGAAGGAGAAGGAGAAGGAGAAGGAGGAGAAGGAGAAGGAGAAGGAGAAGGAGGAGGAGAAGAAGAAGAAGAGGATGAAAACGAAGGTGAAAGCGAAGAAGAAGAAGAATCATCAAAAGCAAGTGACACAATTGAAGCCTTGAAATCGGAAAATTCATTAACTTGTGTTTCTCAAATCACGAGATCAGCGACTTCTGACTCTACTGACAGTAAATTGAGTTCTGTTGAAGATTCTTCTTCACTCGCAAGCCTTTCTTCGGACTCTATGTCAATTCTAGAAAATTCGAATGTAGATTTAGCTTCATCTACTCCAGATAATTCAAATCTTTCTGACTCTTGTGCCCATGTACTTCACTCATCTATGCTTACATCTACGGAAAGAAAGAATTCATGTACTCGTACGTCGACTGAAAGGCATAGTTCACTATCGTCTAACATGGAAGTTCAAAATCCGCTGGAGGACTCAAAATCGTACGAGGACTCAGAGAAAATTTCTTCTTGTTCAGAAGATTATATCAATTGGGCAAAAATACCTCGTTGTTTTGTACGAGACCATCACTCGAGTCGAGAAAGTTGTGCGGTGAGTAACTCATTCATGCCACCAACAAACAGTTCACTCCAAAGTTCCCGTAGCAGAAGATCTAAGAATAAGAAAGAAAAAGTTGTTAAGCTGGCCACACTCCAACAGGATTCTGCATCTTCTCTTATACGTGAGGAAAAGAAGCAGATGTATCAGTCTATTCAAAAGTTGAGACGAAACAGTAAACTTGCAAGCTCTGGGTTAGAATCCTACATCGATGTTAAAGCCTTGATTCCATTAGTGTCTGCAATTCAACTGTCAACTCCCAGAGAAAATTCTTCTTCTCGTACGGCGTCAACTCGGACCAGCTCAAATGATATTTTGTTTGCTTCACAAAATCAGACTTCGGATGACGAGAGTTTCGCTCCCCATGCTCCGCAAGATGAGACCCAGGAAGATGGTTTGGATTATGAAGGTCTGGAAGACATAGAGGCTCTGTTCCGAGAGGATTCTGCCGCCTCTGTATCTTCCAGCAAGTCTTCTAAAGTTTATCATTATGTCGTACCATTCTTTAATGATCAGGCAAGCTGTCATTCTTCTGATCATAACAACTCACTGCTCAATGCTGATATAAAAGAATCACATGCTGCAAATTCAATGCGTGGCCTTGAAGAAATTGTACAGAACGCAGGATCAAAGGTTGAAGATGTCAGTACAGACAACACAAGCCTCTCGACCGACGCAAATGTTTGTTTTCCGAACAGCTCGAGACAGCACAACCAGAACGACCAGTCCCCACTGGTCCAAAACGAGCCAGAAATCTTTCATCAGGATGCAACAACACACTCTCAAGGGGAAATTATGCTTGTGGCCGGCACTTCAGAGCTCCATGAAGAGATCGAAAAGAGGCTGGTGTTGTCGGAGAAAACAAACCACTTGGACCTGAGCAGCCTTGGCCTACCTTTCTATCCCACCGCCGTCATTTGTGCTGATCTGCGCAGGCTCCAGGTAAGATTAATGAATTAAATGTGTACATTATTCAACAGTATGCTCGGGATGGAAGCTCATGATATTAAAATTATTTATTTCTGTTAACGATTCGTTTGAGTGAATTACTATGAGATTTTGAGCTCATCTTTTGTGGTTTAGTACTTAATTATTTAAAAAAATACGGTATTCTTGTGTCTTTTTATTTCGTAGCCTGTTGGATTATGGATTAGTCTTTTTGCATACTACAGAACCATTTAGTCACCTAAGATGCATGAATAAATCTTTAGACTTCAGAATGAATTTGGTGCAGCATCGTTGGAGTATCACTGATACCAGCCGATTAAAAACATTAGAACTTTATGGTTACTGGGTGTGGCCTCCTGTATTTAGCACAGTGTGTGCGGCACCCTGCATTTGACACTCCATTAGCCCCGTTTTGTGGCTTTATCTCTGCGCTAGCGGTATAATGAACACTGAACTTCAGCTCTGGACTATAAACTTAATCGTACAACGGTAATCTAAGCTATTTAGGTGCTATATTTGTGCCATTATTAGTACGCAGGTTAATACGGCGCTCCGTGACGGCTGGTATCCATGCTACGTGAGGGGATTAGTGCTTGGTCTTTGTGTTTTGTGTGGGCGCCGCTTGCCTGAAGATATTTCGAATATAAAATGAAAGATTGCAATACTACAGAATTCTATATCTCAGTGGGGAAGTATTAAAATTGCAGGGCTGCGTTTCCTCAAGCGAGTGAACGAGAATTCCTGAATAGCATGAAGACTGATAAAAATTTCCCTGTTTCTACGAGAAAAGTCACTGCGCCAATGCCGCAGTTCGATAGTGATACGACATGAATATTTGTTTTGGCTGAGGTAAGTACAGTGATCCATTTCATGTCTTTGTGAGTCTTTTGAACTCAAATAAGGTATTAGTCTAACTAATCTTAAAGAAAAATGTCATGTTTTTAGTCAAAAATTCGCCGTCAGAAAACTTTCAACTTGCAATTTTTACTTGAGCTCTAAGGTTCATTTTTCTGCACCAGTCTATGACCTAATAATGCGTTTACGAGCTTGATTAAATGTGCTGTGAAGTTTCCGTTTAACAGAAACTATTGCCTTCTGATGTTGTCTAATTATGTCTAACATTAATGTCTAATTAAATCTACCTTTAATATTTAATTATGTCAATCATTGATTTTGATTGTTTAAATTGTGTTTAATCGTGTCTAACATTATTCTCTAACACTCATAATGTTCCATAATTTGTCAAAAAATGTGTCGTAACTTCTGGAGAACGGAAAACCTCTGTGTTCAAGCAATACAAGTTGTACTACCAGATAAAACGCAGCGATACTATGCCTCTAGCTTCTAGGAAACGCCTATGCCTAATTATATTCTACAGAAGAATTAACGCGGACTTCAGGATCTTGCTTGTCATGGGAAGGAAGACTCTACACGGTCCCTTCATAAGCACGGGCTTCAATTCCTGTGACCTGTTCTAAGCTGGCAATAAAGTCCTCATTTAGCGAAGGAAGTCTACGCCCAAAAGCCTTAAATTGCAGGACTCGTAAAAGCAACGTTTCCTTCGCAGCTTAACACAATCTCGTCCATTTGGCTGTCAGCCAATCACTGACGAGCTCTCATTACCTCTCTTGTCTGCTGAACAGACGAGGCTTTCTATTGGCTATCGCATTAAGGGATCAAAGGTCTTTTGGTGGCACGAAAGTTCTTATTGAAACATGAAAGATTTTTCCGTCGCCCTTACGTTAACTTTGATGAACGTTGCGCCGTGATAAGGTCTGAGATCTCACCCACGTGTATCAAAATTGAATATTTGGTGGATATTTTGCTATTAATATCCAGTGTTTAATATTTCATACATCAACAATGTTAGAAGAAACCCCGTTTTTCATTTCTGCTCTACTCTCATAATATTTTATTCAACAAATATTAAAAAAGATCTTAAACAGACGATGACGTTTCTGTGAACAGTGAACTAGACCTGAACACTCTACTGTTCAAAGTTACTACACACCCTCACAGACAAAGCCTTATCACGCCAGCTCTAGTCTGACAATTAGAAGAGCCTGTAGCTGTTGCTTGCTAGTGAAATTTTCACTTACTGAACAAAATTAAAAAAGAATATTCTAATTGAATATTTCTCTTGCATCTACGCGTGTAGTTAAATTTTGTTTTTCATACGTTAACGAAAAAGGCACTAAACTTCAGATGCCGCATGAATGTGTTTCAATGTTCATTCATCTCTTCATGTACAAACTAGTATCTAAGGAAGAAAAAATAAGCAGTATTTTGTGAATAAAAGCGACAAGAAGGGTTTGAAAGTTGAAGACATCATCTCTCTTAATGATGCTCATGACACTTGTGTCATTGAGACTGTTGCCAAATCTTCTCGTATATTCTCGTCCTTTTTGGCTATTATTTCATTTTTATTGTTAATATAATAACAGCATAATGCTATCATTATCGATACCATATTTTATATTATGATTCCATTAAATTCACGCAGACGCGAATTAAAATCCAGGCTACCACAGATAAGGGCCTAAATATTGGACGCTTGGATGCAATGCAGGCATTGACTTGTTTACTCCGGCCGTGTAGGTGTTAACGCTTGTCAGTGTTAACACTGGGGTGTGTGTGTGTGTGTTCTCTCTTATCCACTCACACACAGTGCATGTGTGCTCACTGCATGTGTGCTTGCTTCAGTGAAAACACTGACGTTTCAAGATGAAATTCCGTCGTGTTGAACTCTGACATAATGTGTGGAGGATATTGTGTGAAGGATTTAGTGTATCAATTGTTGTGTGGAGGATATTGTATCCAGAATATTGTGCTGAAGGTATTGTGTGGATTTTGTGTATCAATTGTTGTGTGGAGGATATTGTGCATAAATTGTGCAGAGTCTTGTGTGAATATAAAGGATATCTCCTGATATTTTCTGGTGTAGAAGGTAATAGTTTTACATGACTGATTATATAGCGTAGGAGATTCTTTACAGTTCTCTTGCTTCCTTGACATTGTAGGCATTAAAAAGGAAATGCCAAACAAACACCCACGGCCTGGTTCTCATGTTAATAGTTCAGCCAGCACAAGGGATCGAACTATTCTGTACTCGAGTTTATTTGTTCAGTCTATAACTGTTTCTGCGTTTTCTAGTCACCAGGCAGACAATTGTGAACAGATTTGTATCAATACTAAAATATAAACTAGGAGCGCGCTGTGCACTTGTATTTTAGAAGAGAACACAGCGCTTGCATCTATACTACGAACAAGGCACGCGCTGTGCGCTTGTATTTAACTTTCCCTCAGACGCAACTGATCTGACTGGCACAGTTACCTCAATTTTGCTAAGCACTTGCAAACTTGCGCCTGACGGAAGGATAAGAAGAGAGAACACAAAGGTCGCTAAGGAAACGCAGCAGACAGGCATGAGGGACGGCGGATACAGCAGGCAAATGAGCCCACCCTCGTTACTAGTGTTACTAGTCCAGGCCTCGTGTGGTGGTGACGGACCTTTTGCATGCTTGCCTACTGTAGCTCCTCCATCCGGGGGAGCGCTGGGCAAACCTGCTGCTGTTGTTGCTGGTGTTGCTGCTGTTGTTGCTGACTCTGTTACTGTTGTTGCTGACTCTGTTGCTGACTCTGTCGCTGAACTGTTACCGTAACTGTTGCTGTTGTTGCTGTGACTTTTGCTGTCGCGCTCTATATTATGTAGCCGTTTTCGTTTTTTTCAGACGGTCTTTTATCAACAAACCTAAAACAGATGACAGAACAGCACAGCACAAACCAATAGTTTGGTAGTCGTCTGTCGAGCTTTACCGTCTTTGTTTTGCAATCTCTTTGTTAATCATTCACCTACTTGCCCCAAGAGGAGCCTAACCGTAAACATAAACTTAACAAACACTTAAAGACAAGGACTTGACAGTGCAGGGAAAGTTTAAGAGTCTTGCTGTGTTCGCTGTCCGCTCAATCAGCAAACTTGCTGTACCAACTGGTGTGTGTTGGACGATGCGTCATGTCTCAAGTTTTAATTGTGTGAGCGAAACTATTCATGTTCATTACGTGTTGAAATGTTCAAGAAACTATTAATTTTATTATAATTAATGTTGTAATATTTCTGCTAATCATCCTGTAGGTGCAACGGAACGCCTCTGATGGACCTCTACAACAGCTGGGTTTTGCCTGCCCTGTTTGTCTGCTCAGTTTGTGTCTGTTCTGTTTGTCTGTTCTGTTTGTGTCTGTTCTGTTTGTGTCTGCTCTGTTTGTGTCTGTTCTGTTTGTGTCTGTTCGGTTTGTGTCTGTTCGGTTTGTGTCTGTTCCGTTTGTGTCTGTTCCGTTTGTGTCTGTTCCGTTTGTGTCTGTTCCGTTTGTGTCTGTTTTGTTTTTGTCTGCCTTGTTTCAGTTTCTCTTTATTCTGTCAATATGTTCCCTGTTGTACTCCTGTTGAAAACAATAAACATTTGTTTTCAACAGGACTTTTAACTTCATGTCCTGGAATTGAACAGGCAACGAAGTTTCCGACTTCAGAGTTACTATAAAATATTGACTAGGTGTTGATGACCTAAGAAAAATCATGTTTTTGTTTCCAATTGTTGCTAGTTTTACATTCAAAGTTCCTAGAATTTTTTATGGCTTTGTATTATCATAATTTGGATTGATGTATGAAAGTTAACATCAGGCATAATCGTTAACCTTGACTCTCAAGCTCTATCGGTGTCATCCTTCGGTCAGAGTGAGAAGGCGATTTTTGATGTTCTTTAAATAACTCTACTGAATGGATGCACATTCATGATTTGGGGTTTTGCAGTGCATTAGGAAGTTCAAACACGTAAACAAAACTTCTTTCATGATAAGCGAGAGCTCATTCTTTGTCGATTTCTCGTACATTTCACGCACAGCTCCGCTGACAACGATACAACAACAACATTAGAAATTGTTCAGGAAGATTTACGTTTTGTCTGAAATTCAGTGCACCGAAATTCATCCTCGTTTTAATCTCGAATGATTGTTGCTTTTAATTTCTTGTTGCCAATTCGAGGTATCCGTGATACCAGGCAACGAGCGGTGCCGGCTCGCCGTAATTAAAGAACACGGAGCTGCTCATCCGGGCTTTTCTGTGCGGATCGTCCGGTGAATAGACTCACGATGCGGACATTGGCTGCGGTTGCGTACTAATGATTGAACGGAACCTTCAAATAATCCGCCCTGTAAATACAGTCAATAAATTATACCTTAATGGGATTTGGAACCTTGAACTAGCTTTCAAACGTGCTCGAATGGAATATATATTGTCTGTTTGTGTATATGTATATATATATGTATATATATTGATGTGGTGTTCAATCAAAAATAATCTTTCACTTGTTCATTGACTGTACGAGTACATAAATGATGTGTTCTCTCTTGGAAATTTTTAAACTAATTCATAAAAAAAACTCAATCTGTTTCGGATGAGCGACTGTGAGCCAGTAACTCGAATAAAAATAAAAGAAATTAAAACTCCATTTCATAGGTCAAATGGTATCAGTCTTCAGCCGTTATTTGTTAAGGTTAACTTGATTTCGCTTGTGTTTTTGTTGTGACACACAAGAAGGCTTGCACCGAGGACTGAAAACATTTATTCGTTAGAAATGAACTCCCAGATAGCAAATTTGAACTCGAAATTACCTCCTTTCCTTTGGGTTGGAAGTAGTGAAGAGTAATTGTTCTAACGCATTTGAATGTTTTAGGTGCACAAGAAAACGGCGTATGGCTGACAATCATCCTCAACATGTGTGTCTTCATGGCAGTCAAGGTATAAGTTCTCAAGCGTCACATTAAAGGAAAAAATAGCAATTACTGGGAAACAATTTATTGGGCGCTTTTGTTGTGATTTGCATCTCATTCTGCACTTAATATTCAGTTCACATTGTGCTCATCAGGGAAAAGTTAGCGTGAAAACAACACATGTTAACCCTAACATTCAACTCAAATCACGTCCTCCATAATACAGACCTTTATTTTCATGCGGCATAATAATGCATTGTACGTGGACGACGGACGCAACACACCCCTCTCTAGACCCTGAAAAAAACAGGATAAAAAACATAAAACTAAAATAGACGCCATAACACATGCTGTATATTAAACGATAAACAGAGCACAGAAAGAAATCTTCCGTGCCACTGGTTAGAATAGAATAAGGCAAAAGAAACGAGCCGTTTACCCAATTCTTGAGTTGATTCCCAAATCTCAATAGTTTTAGTTCATATGTTCGAAATTTAATCTTGATTGTCAATACGATTCTGTGTGTTCTGTTTTTTTGTGTGATTGCAGACGAGAAGGTCACACTCAGAACGCAGTCACTGAACTGCGGTGACTACAGTTCCGCCTGACTACAGTTCCGCCTGACTGCAGTTCCGCCTGACTGCAGTTCGGCCTGACTGCAGTTCGGCCTGACTGCAGTTCGGCCTGACTGCAGTTCTGCCTGACTGCAGTTCTGCCTGACTGCAGTTCTGCCTGACTGTAGTTC
>VCRD01008669.1:0-14524 GCA_006783055.1 Trinorchestia longiramus
GCCTATATCTCAATTTTGTGTTTAATACGTGTATCATTTCATGCCTATATCTCAATTTTGTGTTTAATACGTGCATCATTTCATGTCTATATCTCAATTTTGTGTTTAATACGTGTATCATTTCATGCCTATATCTCAATTTTGACGTCAACAATAAATTCTCAGTATTCGTGCTGTTGTAGGCTCCCTCATCAGCTGATGGTTGGGACTGACAAAAAAATCTTAATATTAACACGAAGGCTTATTTATTGCAGAATTATCGTCCTCTTACTGATGCCTGGACTTAGGGAAATTCTAGTCTAGTCTACGTACAGAAATGTTGGTTTCTGAGCAAAATATTGTTAACAAAATATGGATTACTTGGCATAATATCACTATTTAACTAAACAGTTTGCTAAAAATATTATTAATGTTTCGATAATTTTACTAAACAAGCCATAAATACTAAAAAAATTAACGCTACTTAGCAAACATTATTACTGGAATAATTGATTTTGCTAAGAAAAATATAATTCAAAAAAATAATTTTACTTAGTAAAATACAATTGGAATTATTAATTTAAGTAAGAAAACACCATTACTAGAATGATTCATTTTAGTTATCAAATATTTTAATTTTCTTCCCCAGGGCGCAGATTCTCTATTGCATAGAGGTGGATCCGTGCTGACGTATGAGCGCACGTGCTGACGTGGGGGTCCGTAGTGCCACGTGCTGACGTGAGGGTCCATAGTGCCACGTGCTGACGTGAGGGTCCGTAGTGCCACGTGCTGACGTGAGGGTCCGTAGTGCCACGTGCTGACGTGATGGTCCGTAGTGCCACGTGCTGACGTGAGGGTCCGTAGTGCCACGTGCTGACGTGGGGTCCGTAGTGCCACGTGCTGACGTGAGGGTCCGTAATCCTCCAGTTATGTTTCAGTTAAACTGTAATTCGTTCTAGTGTAGTAATTATTAGTTACACACACGCTGCATCACCATCTTTAAGTTAGACTACTATCCTCCAGTTACTGTTATCATCCAATTAAACTGTTATCCTCCTCTTAAAATACCATCCTCCAGTTGGACTACTATCCTCAAGATAGACTGTTTTTCTCCTGTCAGAATATTATCCTTCAGTTGAATTGCTATCCTCCAATGCTGTTGGTGCCTCCAAGTGGAAAGGTCTCAGCCTTTTGAAAAGTGAAAATACATTTGATAAAGTTGTACTCCAGTTGTAAAATTGTACTTCAGATGGAAAGTTGGGCTTCACAGTGAAAGTTCTACTCCAGTTAGAAAGTTGTAATTCATTAGAAAAGCTTTACTCCGTATGGAATGTTTTGCTTCATTTCTAATTTCTTACTCCAGTTTAAAAGTTGTATTCCACATGAAAAGTTCTACTCAAGTTGGAAAACTGTTCTTCAATTGGAAATTTCTACTTCAATTGAAATTTTTTTATCCAGTTGGAGGAATTTCCTACTAGAAATGTTACATAGTTGTTGAAGATTTCAAATGACCCTTCGCAAGACGAATGTCGGATACCGCGATTGGAGAAACTGCCTTCATCAGTTAGAATGCCATATCTGGGTTAGTCTGTCTCTTTCTCTCTCTGTCTCTCTCTTCGTTTATCGTTATACTGTTGAAACGTATGATCGAGTTGAACCAGTAGTGATATAGTTGACTTAAGGGGGGTATCTTAGTGAAAATGGTAAAAATATTCGGTTTTTGAGTTGTGATTCTTATGGTGGCAAAAAAGGGGCACGGTCGTTTGTAGATATTTTCTCTTTCCAAAACTTTATTTACATTTGTTCTAGGATAAAAACTGTGAGAGGAGGTTGGTTTGGGTCGAAAATGCAAAAAGATACCTTATTTACCCCTGAAATCGCCATTATTTCGAAAAAATGAGAAAAAGAACACGAATAAAATGTGTTCTAAATCCAATTTTAACTACTATGTTGCGCTTAGTTTTGTCGTACTATGCATTTAAGCTTTTCGCTAAGATTACTGCCCTTAACGTTTCAGTATTTTTGTTGTTAGTTAACGTAGCGGTTTAGCTAAGGGTAGATATAAGGTCTTCAAGCTCTGTTGGACAGACACGTAGTCTAACATTTGTGCCAATTTTCAACCAAATATTGGAGTTAATATTGCAACTAATATTTGTGTCGTTATTTGAGCCCATATTGAGACCTAAATTCAATCAAATATTCAATAAAATATTCCAGCTAAAATTCGACCTCATAGTTTACTGGGTCATGTGACTATTATTGGCCCAGGTGACGATTGCTGGTCTTGGTGAAGATTGCTGGTCTGGGTGAAGATTGCTGGGCTAAGTGAAGATTGCTGGTCTAGCTGATTTTGCAATGTCAAAGTGACGATTGCTGATACGGGTGAAGATTTCTGGTCCAGGTGAAGATTGTTGTGCCAGCCTCGTGTTGGTGTGTGGTAGTGGATGCCAGATTTCAAAAGTTCGACCAACACAGAGCTGTCAACCAATACAGCTGTCAACCAACACACAGCTGTCAACCAACACACAGCTGTCAACCAACACACAGCTGTCAACCAACACACAGCTGTCAACCAACACACAGCTATCAAGTCATCTTGAAGTTCTGTTCAACCTCACCTCATACTGAAGCTGTGTCCACCAATGTGTATGTATTTATGTTCTTTCCTTCCATGACTTGACATACATTTTCTCATTTTTATTCAGTTTGTGCAATTTTCACAGTATCTTTGGAAATTTGAACCCATAAATTGTTCATTTCTTTTTAAATTTTAGCTATCGGCACACATTTCTTCTCAATTTATATGGTATTTGTTGAAATTTCAACAAGAAAACTTTATACTTCCAAGCAAATCTTTAGCTGTCAACGAAATCTTGATCAACAGATTAAGTCCATTCATAGTCTTACATGTGATCATATTTTTAAACCCATTTGTGGAATAAAATGAGACCTAATATCATGCCAAACAAATATAATTAGTTCGTAGTTCATTTTGGATTGTTGACTTCGTTACGTAGTTCTGTCATCGAAAAAATCTAGTACTATTCGAATGAAGATTTGTCTTGGTGTTGATTAAATCTTTGGAATAACTGGACGGTCTTAATATCTAAATACATAAGGAAATGACACACATTTGCATCTCTTGTGCCTGCTTCAGCTTAAAGCTATTCATTAACATTTAAAGGCGGGACATAAATTTTCAGCTTTTTTCATGGTGAACTTTTTGATGTTGCGACCCTTGGCAGTTCTTATTCCCTCTCACTTGGCAGCCCCTCAAAACTGTCAAGGGAGCTGTACATAAGTTTTGAGACCTGTAGTAACAGCAAGGGAGTCTTTCATCAAAGCTAACTTTAAGTTTCGTGTATAATTCCTCTCATTGAGCCTCCCACACTTCAGTATTAAAAAAGTATTCTCCCGTTTCAATGTAGAAGTATAGATTTCATTGATTCTGGGCACAGAAGTTGAAAATTTGATGGGTTAATTAGTGCTGTAGAATTTCATGGACTTTCGTCCCAAATATTTTGCTGTGACCATGATATTTGTAATGAGTACAACTGCAGGACGGAGAATAATATTTACCTAGTGTTATGATAACATAACGAGTGTTATGACAACGAGTGTTATAAAGAAAGCTATGAGTAAAAATGAGTGTTTTATATATGCTAGCTAGTGAGCTCAGGCTTTATTTTCACGTAATTTAGATGGGCAATTTCACCGGAAATTAATTGCTGCTGATGTACGTTTTTCCTCCCGTTAATGTAAAAATTTTCATTTATTACACGTACGTTTTTATCAAATTATTTATATTTTAGGGAAGTCCATTATTCTGCAATGACAGGTCTTCATTAAGGAAGATATTTTATGTCTCGATAATTTGAGCTAGGAAATTCTTTCTTTTTCTCTTTCTCTCTCTCTCTCACAGAAACAAAGATTTTCGAGTCAAAAATGAGTCACGGTTTAATTTTCGCTCTAAAAATAGCGATGCTTGATAAGTTCAGAAAAAAGAACCTGCATATACGTACACCGGAACTGAGTTTGTAACCAACCTGATTAGTATCTTCAAGAGTGTTCCAGCGTTAGATAATTTCGCTATTTAACTCAGTTTTCCTCATCATTAATTTTCTTGTTAGCGTTGAGTGTCAAGTTTCTTTCCAATGCAAATAGATTTTTACTCCTGGAAAGACATGCTCTTAAACACGGACACTCGTTCTCGTTCATAAGTTTTGTATTATAACGAAAGTGAAACTGATTTCTGAACGTATTTTTCAATACCTCTAACAAGGAATGACCAATTGCATCTAACTGGTCTACTTGGGAATATGATACGTGCATTTGTGGATTTTTCAAACTTTGACTCTAATAGAAAAAGAGCAAAGATTTACACTGTGCAAACTAGTGATTAAAGAAAACAAATTCTATGAGAAAATGAGTCATGGTGGAATTGGCACAAGAAAGTTAATAGTGTAAATGAAACTATTCCTCAAGATGCTACCAGCTCTTCAAACGCAATTGTGGTTAAGATATTAAGATATCAAGTATCTGTAAGATTTTAACGCTTTTCACAATAGAAATAAACGCTAAAGTTCTGAAATTTTATCGACAAAGTTGATTTCACCCTGACGTCTGTTCAGAATAAACAAGAATTCATTGAATATAAGCTGAATTTTGAGGGAATATTAATATCGGTAGGGAATTAGAATATGCTTCGCCATTTTGAAGTTATAATTTAGATAAATTTGCTTGATGCGAGTCTGTGGTGCTCGGTGCTATGTGCTGAGCTGTGAGTTCTCATCACGTCACTCGCATCTTTGCGGAATTACTGCTCTGAAAACTGTCTCCTAATCCTTGGATTCAAAGACCAAAATTTGTAATAACGCTTCATAAGAAAGATGTATTGTATTCAAAAGCAAAATTTGTTATCGTTCATAAGAAAGGTTAATGTCTTGACTTCAAAAAATGAAATTTGTTTTGATCGTCCGTGAGAAAGTTGACTATGCATTATTGTTTCGAGAGGACATTGACGCCATTGAAAATATCAAATTTTCTTAAATTCTAGATGTTGCGAACTGTCATTTTTTCTTTCGTCTTATATGTGCATTGCAGCACCCGAGGAAATGACTTTACATAGTGTTTTTTATGTCACTTACTAATTAAAAGGCATTATTTGTCTTAACTAAAGGCTGTTTATTCCTTGAAAATGTTTACCATATGTTGTATAAATTAAATAGATTATTTCATTATAATTACATTAAACATATAGCTAAATTAGAGTTTATAGCTATGTGCAGTTGTAGTGTAGTAAACTACTCACTATATGGATGTGATGTTGCTTTATTGTTATGAGTAAGAGTAGTTTTTCCTCCCTTTTTCTCCTTTTTTCTTTCTTTCGCGAAAAGAAAATTGCTAAGAACAACAGTCCTTGTGGTTATGCTTTACATTTTTCATATTCCTCAGGAGTGTTTGTCTCGTCCCATTGCAAATTCAGCAATGCGTGTCATGAGTATCTGTTAGATTTCTATTGTAATGAAGTACATTTTCTTTAAATATTATCATTATATTTTTCTGCTGCGTGAGGAACCGACCTTCCCTGACAACGTCTTCGTAACTAATTATAATTATCGATTTACTGATGTATAATGCAAGGAAATATTTTGTAGAATTAATTTATTAATAAAATTAATCGGTGTTCTCATAACAATGTTTACACAATTTTGATAGATTTTCCGCATCGTCAGTGAACTGACATTGTTACACTTGAGGTATGTTCTCTTTGCTATGAAATACAAACCATATTTTCCACTCAGAAAATTGCCAATCTAACGTGTATTTATATTCTGCAAAAACATCTTGGATTATTTTTAACTTTATCAATCGTGCTCAGTTCACCATGAACAATCGGAACTTACGTTATTTTTGTATCAAGAACCACTGACCACCAGGCAATAGACCAAAAGGATAGTCTTTCTGGTATCTTAGCGGACTGAGCGATCCTCTGAGGGTAGGCAGAACTTGTTAAATTTTACAAGAAGAATAAACACTATCTGTCATCGTCAAAATTGCGTGTGCCTTCATGTCAATTGTGTAAGCCCTAGTCAGAATTTTGTCTACCCTCGTCTAAATTGCATTTGTCCTCGTCAAAACTGTGTTCTCGGTGTTGTAGCTCAGCCTGCCAGCCAAGTACTCGACACAGTGTACAGTCAGAACTAGCTACACTTGTTTTCAGAGTTTGTTGTGAGTTCAGTCTCGGTTGTTGGTTAGACCTGAGCAGCGTTTTCTCTTTTGATTTTTTTCGTCTATATCCCTGCTGAGATCGCTACTGTTGTGGCGGCGGTGGTTAAACTAAGAATAAAATAATAATAATAATAGTTTTTTCGTGGGTAACTGCAGCAAATCTTGCAGTGCCAAGCATGTGCTAGTGTTCAGTTCGAGTGTTGTATTCATCCATTACTATGAGAGATATACACTAACGTTGTTAACACTTATTTATTCCGTCACTATGTTATTACAAAGACTGTTTTTAACGGTTAAAATTTTTCCCCAGGTTTGTCGAGAGCTCAAAATTTTTGCCAATATAATGTCTAAATATACACGCTCAAAACAAAGCAAGAATTTTCTTAAAGTGATTTGTCAATGTCTAGCAACTGTCTAAAACTTTTCATACAATCTCATTAAAAAATAATTTCATGATCGAAACTTATTGCAAAGCAGTTAATGGTAATGAAATTTCCGATAAAAGTGTGTATTTACCTTTGCAACCAAGATCCAAGTTCAGGATTTTGTGTAAATTTTACTTAGTTGGATTTATGTTAAGTATATCTGTGCTTATAGGTACTACATATTAAGCACATGAATATTTAGAGGTAGAACTTATACAGTACGTTAATGCTTAGAAGTAGCACATGCTTACATCATAGGCATGATGAGTACAGAAATGCGTAGTGGTAGAACAGGTTACGCATGTTTAGTACATAAATGCTTAGAGGTAGAACTTATTAAGTACGTTATTGCTTAGGCATATTGCATATTAAAACTGTACTGTAACACAGTCAGTTCGTAATGTTTTAAGCTCACTGCAATCGAAAACACATCTTTGTAAAAACATTTAATAAAATTAAGATTAAAAAGTGATTTTATTATATCCTTCTCACTTGACAGTCTTTCTAGTCATTTTCAAGTCAATTACTGCAAATAAAGCATTGGAAATTCTTGCTGAAATGTACGTCTTTGTCAAGAGTGTTTTTAAGGAAAATTAACTTGTGTAAAATATACGTAAATAATCGTAAAAACAATACTGTACAAAAATGTTTTTAAAACATGAACATAATATATTCCAAATATGAAAGCACTTTGAAAATTCATCATGGAAATGCTTACGCATGGAATATAAGCCATAGTGAGTCTTGATCCAATGAAGATCAAATCAAATCAAATTTGGATCAAAGTCTTGATCCAAATGAAGATCCCAAAAAACTTGGGACTTCGGTATTGAACCAAGAATGGGCCAAATGGCTCATTCCAATTGCCTTATTCTATTCTATTCTATTCTAAATGAATTTCAACCTGAGTTCTAACACATACAGTGCAGTGAAGCAACTGTTTGTACAACTGAAAACTTTTATTTCATACTAGAAATAATCATAAAACTTATACAAAATACAGTGTTACCAACAACAATCATTATTGAGCAACATAAACAAATATTTGTCAAATGTTTTAAATTCATATGTGCTTTCCAAATTAGGTAGTGAAAGAAGCATTTGTACGAGTATACTCCCTTTGTCAAGACTTAATGAACAACGACCTTTGAACAAGACTTTGAACAAGACCTTTGAACGACCAAGAACAAGACTTAATTGAACTACAAATGAACTACCAAAAGTTTTAAAAAACCGTGTTATTTCTGCACAAACTACAAACAAAAACTATTGCGAGATTTCAAAGAGCTTAAATGTTCGTATCTGCACTTTGATACTACAGAAAAGTTTTCTGATTTTGGTAGAATCTCGATAAGAAGTGGCTGTAGAATTTTGCGAACAATCAAAACTAATTTTTTTGTTTCTATAAGAAAATCTCAAAATTATCTTAGTGCTGATTGATTCCAGATCCGTTGACGAACAACAAGTATTGGACTTCATTGGTAGAGACTCAATTCCATATTCCTCGCACAGCTCGGTTGCAGGAGAAACCATTTGAAATCAAGATTGTAGTTCGGTTAAAGCCATTTGGAGCGTGAAACCTTTTTCAAGCAAGTTTTATGGTCAGATGAATATTAGATCGAGCATTTTATTCATCATTCATCATCGTAGTAATGATAGTAATGATAATAAAATAATAACAGTAGTAGAAATATCAATAATCTTAAGGACAATATCAATATAAGCACCTATTGTTATCAGGGAAAAAAATACACTTTGGATTAAACAAAACGGCATGGGTTTTCAGTACATGCTTTCAGATATACTTCAATGCCTTTACTTTGCTCCTAGTGAAAAATAATTAATCCTGTATTTTTCTTCCTAATTAAATGTTGGTATTTGTAAAACCATTTATTTCAATCAAACAAATGTGCTTAAGTACCGTTTGTTTTCTTAACAATCAGGCAGGTTTAAATACTATTGGATTTGTTCCTAATCAACGTTGTGCGTGTAAGATATATGTTATGTGAAGTTTCTATTCACGTTACAAATGTAAACAAATTTCTTAAGTTTTTAACACCACTGAATGAATTCTATATAAATGTATTTTGGTCCCAAGTCGTTGGGATGACACGCGTACCTCTTCCTTCAAAACTTCATTAGCGACTGAACCAACTCTTAAGGAACTGTTTTTGTTTAGGAAAACGTTGTTAAAAAATCACCATAATCATATTTCATCTTTCCCTAAAACTGCCATAATTTCAGGAACCCAAGAGTCTTCCTGTGCCTTATACATATCCCTTACAGCTCATCCGAAAGTGTTTCTCCTGAATAGAAATCCATAATTTTGTTTCCTAAGTCAGAGGAAGCCTAATTACAGCGCAAGATTTAGTTTAAAGCTCTGCTCATATTCTCCGGAAAAGTTCATCCGGCGATTTGAATAATTCGAGATAAAAGCGCCGCTACTCGGGCTGTTTTCAGGTGCCCTCACCACGTCTGTTCTGAATACAGACGGTCGGTGAGAGACAAAGAACTCCTAAAACTGGAACCCTGGGCGGAAAAGTGACGTCCTGGAACGTGACTTTGTGTCTGAGACATGTTACTTGTGTTGTTCCTTGTGCTGAAGGATATAAAGGACTAAAATACAGAGAAGGGTGGTGCTTTGTGAGCAAAACCAAATAGAGATGTATGTGTTCCAATTGATGGATAGAGTAGTGAGCTTTGATCAGGTTTTTATGGTTTGAACAAGTGGCATACATGTACTAGTTATAGAAGTTACTGTATAGATTTCTATTTCATTGGCTTAATCAGATCATACAGTATGTGTTGAAATTAATGGACCAGCTAGGTTGTGAGGTTTGGTCAGGTTCTGGATCATGAAACAGGTGACTTACTAGTTATTGAAGTTGTTAAACAGGTTATCATTTCTTATGTTTTAAACTACTGATGTTCTAGCCACTGAAATTACTGGCTAGGCTATTTTTTTTAACCTAAAGCAGATGTTAAAATTGTTTGTTTGGCTGATACGTTTGAGCTTAACAAAGTGGTAGATCAGATGTTGACAATTATTGGCTCGCTTCTTGAGAAATACCAGGTGATACTGAGGGTGGTACACCTGGCATTCAACCAAGTAATGCAGCAACTATTAGACTTATTGAACAGCTTAGTTTTTATGTTTAACAGCTTGATACAGCAGCTATTGTAATTACTGGGTAAGATGACAAACTTCCCAACCTTTATACATATATTTCATTTGGTTTTTATATTGATATGTGGAATTCTCCTCATCCATATACAAATTACTTATCACTAAGTAAGAGTTAGTAACCAACAACAGTCCTTCGCTTGAAAATACGATGCTTTTTGAAGCAAGCCTTAATGTCTGATGATGTAGCATTGTGATGTGGATGTGTCTTGATGTAGCATTGTGATGTGGATGTGTCTTGATGTAGCATTGTGATGTGGATGTGTCTTGATGTCGCATTGTGATGTGGATGTCTTGATGTCGCATTGTGATGTGGATATAGAGTGATAATGTGTTGCATTACGCTGGTAGGTTGAGTGGATAGAGTGAATAGTTGACTTGAACTATTGTTGTCTACGCTCAACGTGTATGGTAAAAAGTGATTTCATATCTAGTCACCTTTAGTAACTAAATTTAGTGGCGCCTTCGTAGGGCGGGCGGAAAGAAATACAAAATGAGTAGAAGCTTCCATAAATGTGAACAGAAGTAAAATCTTTTATCTTGAGAAATATGCTGACGTTTTGGGGAGTTTCATGTCTGTGATGTGATACTCAATAATATCACATCACACAGGACAGTATGTGAATAGCATCACATGCTGTAAATTAGTGTAGAACTTTGTAAAAAAGAGGTCCCTTTTGATGTACTCTAAATTAAAGCTTATAAGTTATTAATTACTGCTAGTAATTAATTTGAAACTAATTTCAGCGGCTGCTCTAAACTTATTTGTGTGCGCAGACATTTTGAAGACTATAATAGTAAAGTACAGACACAAAAACACGTGCAGGCGTAGGTGTGTCAAAAGACTTACGTGTGCATCACGAATGCTGTTACTTTTCAGTAATGACTATGCTAATGCAGAAATGGAGATAAGCTTAATAATGTATGCATCATAAATGAATTATGATAATTCTTATAGCCACAAGAACGTTTTCGCAGGCTTGATAAAACCGTTGAGCTTGAAGGCGAGATTCAAATTTAATTCTCAGGGAGAACAGTTAAATGTTCTGGAAAAAAATTCTCTGATTGAGACTCCTAAATTTATTCATGTAATATGCTGTTTTAGAGCTCTAAGGTTATCTAAAAAAAAAATATGCATTTGTAATGTATGCTCTGTATACAAGTTTTATATCGAGGATTGCCTATTCTTTTTCTTCATATAGGAGAGCTTTGATTGTATCTTGCAGAGATGGAGGCTTTCTAGACCTTTTGCACCCAGTATTTTAATACTGAGCTCCAGCTACAGACAGTCTCTGTAACTTCAGCAGCAGGATCCAAACCACGATGCTGAGCAACTGCTTTAGATTTCCGGATTCAAATCAGTCACTACTCGTATTCTAGCAGTTCACAGAAAACCTCAGATTTTTTCTGTAGCTGAAAATCTATCTGCACGTGACGTTGCAACCTCATACCTTTGTATTAATTATTGAAACAAGTGTTACTGTGTGAGAAATTTGACGAGTGACTTCTCTCCTGTATCAGAACATCAGCTTGAGGTTTGCAGTTTAAAATCCCCTAGACAGCCACGTTTGCTGGGGTTCAGGTTAGAGAATTGCTTCAAGAATTCGGTCGAAGTCTTCACCCTCCCTTTGTAGAACTGGCCACCAAGACGGAAGACTTTTGTGAAACTGAAGATTAAGACCTTACACTATCTCACCTGGGACTTTATAAATAGCTGACTCCGACTATCCGAGACCTCGGGCGAATTTTGTAGGAAACTTATTTCAAAGTTTACTTTCCCACCGCAGTTGTGGTGCTTTATCTAAATACCTTGGAAACACTGTCCTTTTACCCTGTTCAGGTGAACGTGTTTGTTACAAAAGTGTGTTTGTTACAAAAAACTAACGGCAATGAGATCACATACTATTGTTTTGGCTTGTCCACAGGAATTTTGTAAGTTAATTTTCCCTCGCTGTGCATATTTTCGAGACATTTCGTACGAGTGTCAGTCTACGCAGGATTTGTTCCAGTGAGTAGTGGCATTAACAAAAATACTTTGTTTTATCTATAATCATTATGTCCTGAAAACATTTCCGTCAGGAAGGCATGAAACTGCGTATCCTCTTCCTTTGAATGAACTTCCACTCTGCTCTTGTATAACTAAGACTTGTAATCTTTTTAACCATGTAAGAATGTAAGTAGTGCTACCTAATTCTTTCGCATCATGAAGAAAAATCAAATTTAGAAACTAAAAGTTTTCCAGCAACTATTTTTATTTCAAGAATTGGTAATCTGGTTCTAAAACTGTCTCGTTGTATGGTAACACGCGTTCACATAAAACTTCGCGTTCCAGATCATGCGTTCACAGAAGTATTCACGTTCTAATTTTCTAATTAGTTGCCACACAAAAGTTCACTCCGGCTCAGCGCCGTCAGTCCGTTACGTTGCTAGCGCCTTATCCGTCTGCTGGAATTGTCTGTAGAGTTTTATCGAATTCGCCAAATCTCAATGAATCTCAACCCAAACTTTGGGCCTCGAAAAAAGCTCTAACAAGCACGAAACCTGTGAGGAACGACCATCGGGCGGGAAGTTGAGAATATTTTTTTTCCTCCATTATCACCGCCCTAACTTGTTTGCGAACAAGAAAAAATCTGGACGGAAGCCTCTTGTTCTGCGAAAAAATTCTCCCGAAATTCAAAAAGGTGTCTTTTGCTCGTGGCAAACGAGGATTGAATGACCCTGCCCCTCGGTGAAGCGATCCCAATTGCCTCCACTGAGTCTTGAAGAAAACCTTTAACCATATTTCTGTCTATTTATTTTTTATACGTCATGTTCATCTACTATCTACTTGAATTAATCCTCATTTTCTCGCTATATAATCATTTTTTCTACTTAATTTCATTGCATGATTGAGGTGCATGAGCAGGGTTGAAATGCCTGCTCGTGATTGATGTCAAATGGTTCGAATAAGAAAGTTAAAAAAAATGCTTTGTGGGAATTGTTTGTATCAAACGTCTGTGTTTGTATATAATGGTGGTTGTGAAAGAATTAGGAAAATGGTTTGAAGAAAAATATTTTACAGACTATTTTATTGGACTATTCAACATGATCTAAAACAATTTTAACGATTTCTTTGCGCATTTTCTACACATTAATTTCCTGCTTTCGTTTATTAAAGCAGACATTGTCCCTTGCATTAAAGTAAATAGCTCAACTTTATTGATAGTACTGTTGTCTGAGCTGAAAATTTATACATGAAAGATTCTATTTGAAATATTTTTATTTTGATAACCATCTATTTAATTTTAAGTTTTTTCTTCCCTTTTTTCATTTTCTTCCTTAGGATCAGTCGATACAGAAAAACTACATGATTTTAAAACTCTTCATAATTTTTCGTAAATTTTGAATTGATGAAAATAAAATAAGAGTACTGAAGAGATAATTACATGAAATTTAGATATTGGTTGAGTTTCGATCTGTTGTAGACGGCTTGATCTTCTTGGTTGGTGTTGCTGTAGTTAAAAATATCCCTTCAAGATTATTATATTTATTACTCGTGTTAAGATATACTCATCCAGTAGTGTTTCCTGGAAAAATAAGTCGTTTTTTTACATTTTTTCAGGGTGTTTCATTACTTTAACGTTTTCTCTTTTGAATGAAGTGGTGAAAATTTTTAAATGGAATGTTAGCTGCTACTTCGGTATTTGGTCCCACACGGCATGGGACTTCGGTATTGAACCAAGAATGGGCCAAACGGCTCGTTCCTATTGCCTTATTCTATTCTACTGCGACCTTCTAGTGATGGCAGGTGAGTAATAGTTAAGAGTTTAATTAATTACTTTACAAACTTCAATATCTTCATTCAACTAATCAAAAAGATACTATGAAATTTAACACGCAATATTGCGATTTAAGACTCTATTTCATTTTCGATTACACATCGTTTCCTTTCTGAGCGATAATTAAACAATTAAAAATGTACGGCACAATTTCCAGGTCTCCAAGTGTGTAGCTTACAACCCCTTTAATGAAATATACTAAAATTTGTTTGTCTGTGAGTGCTTTTGATTATATGATACATAATTCTAGTCTGGATGGACTGTGCTATAGTCTTTTTCTAATAGTGATAATCATGGGTTCCCACGTACATAAAAACCATTATTGGATTTAACTGTCCATGAATTAAACCTGACGCTTCCCTGCCTCTTGTCATGTCGTGCTGGAATATTCCTAAATCATTCAGCCGGAAGCAGGAATGGAACCTATTCATTATACGCACCTTGATGGTACATTTTTTGCCCCGAGTTCCGTTTTGAAATTGCACATTCAGAATAAGAGAGAAGATTTGAGAGACGGTAAAGGTTGTTCCCGTACGAGTTATGTTTCTTAACTCGAGTGTTTGCATTTGCATTGTTTTATAGATTAATGAATTATTCCTCTACAATTATCATTGAATCAACATAAAATTAAAAACAATTATGTATATTTTATTATGTCACTGAAATTATTATCAAATAAATATTTGTATAAAAAGTGTCATAGTCAATTGGTTGACTCGACAGATTCATGAAGTGACTTTTAGGATTCTAGAACAGGACTTCAAGACTCGTAGACTCGAGTGAGATTGCTTCTTGAGCAGCACGATCTGTGAGATCAGCAGCACGATCTGTGAGATCAGCAGCACGATCTGTGAGATCAGCAGCACGATCTGTGAGATCAGCAGCAC
>VCRD01008673.1:0-10184 GCA_006783055.1 Trinorchestia longiramus
TCTGAGAAGATTCAGCTGCCACAATTTTGCCAATGCTACTGGCAAGCGCCATCAGCACCAGCATCGTCAACGCTGGTCTCCTCCTATGCCACAGAATACATTTACTATACATGTTTCTTGTACCACTGAGTCTCATTTCAGGAGACATTGTACTTGCTTCGATGTAGTTCAATGCTAGAGATTTTCACTTCAGTACAGTTCACCTCTTCACGATATGCATAAATTTCTTATTTGAGTGAATTGAAATATGAAACAATTGAAAACTTCATGAAAGGGTTCAGTACACGACAGAATCCTCAACACAACATGATCATTCACCTTAAGATGCACGTAAGTCCATCGTCAATTCTTTTATTCGTCCATCAGTATCATGACAATGTTTGCGATTTTACCTTGATTTTCACTCCTAGAAATTGTTATAATTGAGGTCATCACGTGATTTTTTGCACTCAAGATACAATTAATTAATTAATCTTTGAAAGATATTATAAATGAATCCTCCTAGATGTCACAGAAGGAAAGCAAACTCAAATGGTATTTTGTTTTGGAGTCTCATGCAATGTTTTCCTTTGGCTCGGGTATGAGGAAACTTGGACATATTCATTATACAAGCAAACTGCTGTAAAATAAAATCGAAAAGCTTGTAGCGAACTTTTCATTTGTAAGTGTTTGTCACAATCTACTCAGTTTAATTTTCAAAAAAAGTCACTATCGAAACTTATTCGAAAAACAAAATCATTTTTGCTTAGTGGATTTTTACAAATGAAAGGAAAGCAGCATTTTCAAAATTAATGTGTGTAATAAAACGTCAAATGGTCGTCTGAATTGAATTAGAAACTTAAATATACAACACAAAAACTAACCTAATTTTTGAGAAACCTGATCCCAGACGAGTTAACATGATCTCAAGGTAGGAATCATTGAGCAACTCCTGCTTGGATGCCATGGGAATATTAATAAAAAGAGATAAAGAAAACTTTTTGAAAAGATCTAGGAAGTTAACATTCCGAGACCTTAGGCTGGTGCTGCAATATTCATTGCATGCTGTCGGTGCTGGCTCTCTTCATCCTCGACAAAACCCTCGGACTCGATCCTTCACTCCTGTAAAAGTAACGAGAAATCATTTTAGCCCTGGGACATTAAAATTTTATTGTAGTTTTACATTAAAATGATTGAGCAAGCCAAGAATTTACAACAAGTTCCAGAACAAAATACCCCATAGAGAATATCTTTTTTTCAGAGGCATTAAATAGTTGCGTTTCAGCGTCGTTAAAAATGTTCTTTAGAAAATACAATGTGTTGGAAAGTGAATGAACTCTAAGTTATCAAGTAAGTAATAATTCTGTACTCGGAATTCAGATACACTCTACATGAAGACCTGTAGGTACTCTTAGAACTTTCTTCCCTATTTTAAGAAAATGTAGTGCCAAAAGACTTTTCTTCTTTCCAAATAAAAAATGGCCGAAAAAACATTCTCAGATTAGTTAATAAGCGAACTAAAACCATTCTACTTAAGGTCAAAAAAGTAATATTTTCTATCGAATTTTTCGCTGTCGTAGATCTCAACACGATCCCCGTTACAAGTTAGTGCGCATATAGGTATTACGAGTTAGGCTCATTAGAGAATCCTAATACACGCGACTTTGTTTTAGGATAATCAACCAATATTTAGCATAATATTCATTATAATTTCGCATTTTTAACCAATATTTGGTATAATATGTAGTATAACTTAGCATGATCAACCAATATTTAGCATAATCTATTATAATCAACCAACAATTTTGCATCCAATATAACTATACGATAAAGAGTAAAAAATAGTAAAGAAAAAATTTTGAAACATTTAGTCGATCGATTTCGCACCCAGGCTCAAAGCAAACAGAGTCTGAAATCAGCGGAAGAGAAATGATAAATTCTATCAAAAATCGGATTTTTTAACATGAAGTCAGGTCGTGTACTAACCGGATACAGGTTCCTGAAAAGGTGGAGCACAATAAACTATTGTCAAGCTCTTGTAAGACGTTTTATACAATACTCTTTGGGAAGCGATAATTTCTTCTCGTATATGTACTGAGACTACAATGTATGGGTCCAAATTTGCTTAATAATACCAGGGAGAACCAGAAAACATTTCTACTTCACAACTGCTACCAACACGTTCAGCTTCACAACTGCTACCAGCACGTCACCTCGTTCATGTTAAGTGCTTCGTAAGATACCAGCAGCAAACTGCAACGCTCAATGTGCATGACTGGGCAGCATATTAATAAAAATCGCAAGCCATTTGGTTGACGGTATCTCAACTCGATAATGAAGTTAGAACATAGTTATTCAAATGAAATAATATGTAACAATCAATGTTTCCATAACACATAAATTCTAAAAATAAATCATAGGCGATATAGATTTTTCAGCAATCGAGAAAAAGTTGAATCCTCAACTAGCTTTGCAAGATCATATCAGATTGCTGACCCAAAATATGTTAAAATGCTGGTCTCGCCTCTTTACCTGCTAATAGCATAGCTGGTGAAACGAATTTCTTCAAAATTCTTAGTATGTATTGTATTTAAGTTAGAACTTTTTCGTAACTAAATGACGAGTACCATATATCTTCTCAAGTAGTTACCTAATGCCTTTTTACTCTAATTTGCTGATAAATATTTCATTACAGACTTTTTTTGGTGCACATTCCTTGAATATGATATGTTATTCCTCCCGTGTTGATATCAGATTTTTTGCAGAAAAGTAAATGCCTCAAAGTTTTTTTTTCCATCACCTTGATCGTTAACATGCAGCGCTAAAAAGATATTCTACTCTTATTGAACAAAATATTCATAATTTTCAGATCTGCAAAAGAGTTTTACGAGTTTTTCTTGGATAGAAGACGAATGCTCTTGCTTAGCTAGAAGAATATCATGGGTGCTTGGGTACAAAAATTTGCAGTTGATTATGACTCAAATTTTGGTGAATGCGTTTTTTTTTCGCCCATGTCAGCAGGGCACACTAAACGCTTTTCCCTTGACTCGTGACAGAGCACCAGTCAATTTTAGTCAGTACTAAAAAGAGTGTTCGTGGCATGGTGATCCAGGCAATCAGAAGTTACTGCAATGTAAATAAAATGCTGTGCAGGTAAATAAAATTCAGTTCCACAGATACCTGCGCACTTCATTTGAAGCTAACGTAATGTAACAGTAATTGTAAATTAATTACAAACTGCAAATTCGTCACTTATTTCAATGTACTTAACCTGGATTTCTAATTCTTTAACCGATCTATGCTACTACAGAATTTTCTTTTTTTAAGTATTAGCTTCACTGGAAATACTTAAATAAGATCTCTATAGATTTTTTGTGTATAAGCTACTATTCATTTCAATCCGTATTTATGTTCAGTGAACTGCAACGAATACCAAGTACAGAATGAATTATGCAAATTATATGAATCTCTATATTTATTACCCATAAGTAATCAGTAGAAAACGTTCTTGAAACTTTGATGAGAGCACTATGTATTCGTAACACGAACATACTTGCGAAGCTGACGTAGTGATTCATTTATCAATGAAGGAGGTCGTCCAGGGAAATAGTTCTGAAAAGAAAATCTCCTGAAATGCAGTACGAGCTGCTGCTGTTCACAGTTTCCATCTCCATCAAGATGTAAAAAGCTCCTTGGCCAAGATTAAAGTGTCTTCTGCTCTCCTAACCTCGCTGCAGAACATGCATTTGATTACTAACCCTTCATCACATTTGCTTTGTATATCTGGGGCCTGGGTATTTACATTCCTCTTCAACAGTGCTTGGAACTCAGACGCTGTCTTAATCTATCATCCTTGCTCAGCATTGGTGCACAGACTACCATGTAATTTTTTCTCTCTGCAGGATAGCTGCCGAAAGAATGAGGCTTTGATAGAGTGCTACGTTTCTGCTCATTTCCTAATCCATAAAATAACTGGTAAGATTGAGCTTCCACTTCAATTTCTTTTTAAATTCTTGTCAATAAAATAATAAATCTTCATATGGACTGAAAAATGTAATAAATACCTGATGTCAGTGTATCATCTCTCGATTCAATCCCTAATCCACCAAATTACTTTATTGTAAACGAGAAAATTTTATGTGCACCATATGTAACTGGGGCCACGATTGTAAAGCATGATGTCGTATTTCCTATGATAATTCCTGACACTAGGTATATGATTTGTAAAAGGAATGAACTTTGAGCATGAATGAAATTTGAATTTAAACTGTGAATCTGAGTTATTTAAAAAAGAATGAGGAAAGCATAAAAATTATTTCTGGAATCCTCCTAACATGCCAAAATTTATGCATGAAAGTTTTCTTAGTATAATTAGAAATATATTTTAATAATAGTTGAATATCATCACACCAGCTAATTATTGTATTAAAATTTTTGTAACATGAACGCTTCTACAGTCTCTTAGTATATTTGTGCTGTTAAATCACTAATACAGAACACTACTCAGTCGGGCATCAGTGTTAAATTGTACCTAGAGATGCAAACGATTTCCAAAATAATATCATCAATAAAAAAATTGTACATTGTTACGAACAGGATGTACGACTAACCTAAATATCGACTTATTATTCAAATGAATTCCAGGGTATATTCAAAGGAATGAATACTATTATAATGAAAAGTGAACACTAAAAAAATAATAGTTTGAAACGGAAAAATCTTTTTTATTTATTTTAATGATTCAGGTTTAAAGCATTTTCTCAACAAAGCTCTTTGTAAATCGTCTTGCTAGCTGAATCTTGAGTAATACAAATTCTGGTATAACATCTTGCAGCAAGATTAGTTAAGTGAAAATAGTTATAGATAAATTTAGTTCAGCTTAGTTAAGTTAAGTTTAGCTGAGTTGAACATCATTTCATCAATGAAGGGGAGATAGGGGGGGTGTTGCGACTGAAAAAGAAATTTCAACAATTGCTTTAAAAAATTGGTAAATCGTTAAGCCTTAAACTCAGTGCCAAAGAAGATATGTAATTTCAGTAACTTCTGACGAGAATGCAAAGGGACTAACATAAGTATGGGTCAAGAATTTCGGTATAACCCTGAAAAAGCAGTTCTTCAATTTACCTAAGGCATTTCGCTAGAATTTATTCGATTGGAAAAAATTTTGAGCTGGTGAGCATTTCTTGAAAGCCACTTGGGCCTCGAGCATCAATTTTGGGCATCTATTGAAAGCCACGGGGGCCTTGACAGCATGCTTTACTTTATTATAGGGTTCACAACGAGCTTTAATAAAATAATAGCTCGATTACCTACTCATAGCACGTGACCTGATAAATAAATGGAGTGCAAAATATTTTTTCGCATTTTAATACTTAAAATATTGAAATAACATACAGGTAATTGAGTTTCGAGCCGTCCATAATGAGATCTTCTGAAATGAATGGCATAACTTGACTGGGTAAAACGTGTAGTGAATTTAAATAATCTGGGAAGATTTCGAGCTATTGTGTATGGTATCAGAATAGCTCAGTAACATACATTGTATACTGCAAGCAAAAGTATATATAACGCATAAAGATACTTCATTATGTGTCAAATGAAGAACAACATTTGTTATTTGATTTTGGAGTATATTTTCTATCTTTGAGTTTAACTCATATCTATTCACCAGCTTGGTCGACGGGTATCACCAGCTTGGTCGACTGGTGAGCGAATCTGCTTGCGAGCGGAAAGACCCGGGTTCGAATCCCGCTGCCGACATGGTTGACGCGGCTAGAAATACGGCATGGGACTTGGGTAAAACAACCAAATAATTATCGAAGTAATTATCCGACCCAAGAATGGGCCAGAAGGTTCGTTCCTATAGCCTCATTCTATTCTTATTCTATTCTATTCTATTCTATTCTATTCGAATAACAAAAAACTTAACAAAATATAGTTTCAAAAATTCCATTGAGGGATATGATATCACAACGAAAGTGAATTTATTTAACAAATTAATTTAAAATGGGACATAATAATGATTTGTTTCCAAGGTGCTGTGAATTGCTGTTGTTGACAAATTGCAACGTTGAATGGTCTATGTTGCAACATAGACCATTTCTTCTCACGTTTCACTTTTATTCTACATTAAAGTGCTGTGAAGTGTATGGCAAGAAAATGCCCAACATGAATGCAAATGATAATTAAGGGAAAACGCTAAAATGAATCGATACAATTCGTCTCAATTTCAATTTCACTAAAGGAATATTAATTTACTAATATACGTGGTGGCTTTATAGGTCTCTACGATTTGTTATGTCTGGAATTTTCGCTGCTTAATGTCTTTAGTGAGGAATTGCATCATATAATCATTTCAAATAACCGATTTTTCATTGCCCATCTAAAGCTTTCAGAAAATATGGGGAGAAACATCCTCTATGAGTAACATGCTACACGTGTCCCACGCTAAGAAAAAGCTTGACCTTAGGTATTGCTTCACAAAATTTTACTTAGTTGCACTCGATCAAAAACGACTTCCATTCATCCTTTCACCATTACTGCACATATGTCACACTATGCTGTGAATTTCAGGACAGTATTTCAGGTTCGTGATTGATATACCGTATGAAATATGTAACTTATTGTACAGGTTTCAAAATCACTTTCAATTCCAATCAGAATAATGGCTGAAAAATGTACTCTAGAAACATTTAATACACATAAAAGTACAAAACTTAATAATAAGGTATCAGGTTTCTCCGTGCTTGTCATATGCACCATTGAATTTTCAGTTGAGTGAATTGCAAAAAATGCAGAAAAAATTCTGGTAGCCGAACAATATTATATATTTTTCTTTCGACTTAATAATATCACAAATGTTAAAAAGAACAAATATAATCAGTCTTTACTTTGCAATAAAAAAGCCCCTTGTAAAATATCAGGTTTTGAGTGTGGGCGTGCGACTAAGGTTGTACCTACTTCCCCCATCTTCTGTTTATTGATTGAGGATAATCAATGACTGCTCGCGAACAACAAGACGCAGGTGAAAAATGAACCACCAAATCTTTTGATCTTGACTCTACAAGATTTTGTGCGCAGAAGATGAGTCAGTTACATCATAATAAAGTTATAATAATATTAATGATACAATATGCAATAGCTAAGTAGTAACCCCTCATGTTCAGCGTTAAATACTTCATGGAAATTTTATATTAATGATACAATATGCAATATTGTAGTAACCCCTCATGTTCAGCGTTGGATACTTCATGGAAATTTTCATTTTTAGTCTTTATCCATGCACAAAAATGATGTTTACGCTATGTTTGGATATCAAGTTGTTATCGTTCATCACCTGAATTGAAAACTTGTTGATGACATTAAGATTGATCCTTTGGTACTTGTGTTGCTTTCATATTCATAAATTGCAGAGTATTTAAAAGCATGTATAAATGCATCATCAAAACTGTTTTCCCTCAAATCAAAATTGAAAGGATTCATTCATATCGTGTCAATTGATGATCCATTCATCGATCCATCATACATCGTTTGCATGCTGGCATCAAAATTATGATCTAAAAAATTAAATAGTTTCGGACGCTAAAAAAGAGGAACAAAAACAACGAAATTGAAAAAGAAATTTTCAAAAATTACTGAATGAGGTAATTTAAAAACTAAGGTGTAGGAGGTCCTTCTTAACTTCGAACTTTCTCTACCTGATTTATAACAAATTTATTACTTAAACCTTCTGCTAGAGCTTCAATATACTTTGCTTTAAAATAACGCTTCAGTATACTTTGGGCAACATAACGTTATACAAGGCAAATATAAATTGTATAATTGTATGTTGTTTTTAACAGAGCAAATAAAGTTCCAAGCGTTTGCTACGTTAGATGTGGCTGAATTTTCATAAAAACACCAGTAAAATGTTTCGAAATAAAAATTCAAAGGGGAGAAACTTAATAACCTGAATGTACTTCCTTAGTAAAATACGTCATGAAATATTTCTATACATCCATGAATGAGTATTCGATTTTCCACACGCAAGATATTTTTGTCCAATAAAACAGTTTTTTCCTCTTACAGCAGAAAGGATCAGTTAGCAGATCCGTAAACATTCAATGCATAGAGATATCATAAATATGATATGGTCATTTTATTCACCATTTTTTTCTTGATCATCATATTGATCATTGTATTTCACAGAAAGTAAAACTCTCAGTAAGAAGTGAGCTTTCTGACCTTTAGAAACTAGCATTGATTCTAAATTTCCCATTTCGAAGTATGGTTTTTGTCCATGTGAATTCCATTTTACCGTGACATCTTTTTAAAATATTTAAAGCTAAGAAAACTTCAAAACGGAAGAAACTTGTTTATCAGTGCTCTGAGTTTTTCTATTTCCCGTCGTGTCATTATCGTCCTTTGGATTGCTTCCTTTTACGACAAAGGCATGTTTACGAGAAAACCTGATTTAATTCTATCGGTAAAGTTTCCAGGAACTGCGTTCAATTGGTCGTTTTAGAATCTCCGGATTTCGGATGTCCTCAAAAACTGGTAAGGGTTGATAGGCCACCAAGCTTTAGCTGTTAATTTTGTATCTAATTTCAATTTGTTTACCTTGAAATTTGTGATCTATGTAATTCGTTTATTTTCAATGAAGAACGATGAATAGCTTTGGTTTATTATTTTGCAGCAGAAGAAGACTGAAACTACTATACAGCTTTATACTATTTTTATGTAACTTTCGTATATGTTAACACTTTATTCAAGATTTTCTTGTGTTTTTAAAGAATGTTACTTCTATGTAGATAGTAAGCTAAATATACGTGCGTATAAATTTAATAATTAAAAAACATTTTCAAAATCAATCAGTTACTGCTTCTGGACAAATACATGATACATCCTTCATTTCAATCGTACTACTTCTATTATTTGGAAAAATGGAATTTATTGCTTTGTAGCTTCTCATTAAACTTACTTCACCAAAACAAGCAAAGAGAACCTAAAAGCGTTGCAAATGGTATTCAAGTTACGGAATTACAAGGTGCATTACGTCTCTTTCTCAGGTCAAGACATTTCTGTACTCCTGAAAAATTGCAATCTAGTCACATGTCCACTACGGACATATGATCACAACACATTTGCATTCCGGAATAGAGTAAGAAATTAATCAGAAAATTCAAACTACGACTTCGGCACAAGAGCGTACTCGGTCTCAGCCAGTCCTTCAAACTTAATGTTTTCATTCTTTGTTCATTTTTTGTTCAGAGCTGTCACTGTTCGTCGGTAACCTTGCCTGACATTCTTGGGCTTTCAATTTCTCACATCTATAAATAATGTTCAATAATTATTGTTAATAGTCACCCAATGACATTGTTGCAAAGTTATTGTTGCCTTGGGCTTAAAATCATTAAAAAGATTCCCATGGCCATTTCAGCATGACTTTGCACCCTCCCATGGAGCTGGGAAAAAACAAAAGTGGTTGGTATCCAACGTTCTCTACTCCATTTCGAAGAGGGAAATAGTCTCTTTCATCGCCAGACCTGGATCCTCTCGAATACTGCAACTGGTCTTTACTGGAGAGTAAGGTTTCAGTGACACATCACCAGAATTTAAGAGCACTGAAGCCAAAATTTGAAAAGAAATGGGTCCAAATTTTTCAAAAAGCCATTTACAACTCGTGCAAGTCATTCTACTCGTGTTAGTGTGTATGTATATCTTGTTATCATCGTAGAGGAAGGGCATATTTAATAAAATGTGTTAATTTCCATGTATTACTTTATTAACAACCACTTCATTTTTTTTTTTTGCATTGGTATTCATGTGTTTGTTCGATGAATGTGGGCTGTAAAACTTGTAACGTTAATAATTAACCACCATATAAACGAAGTCGGGAGATTTTGCTCTCGCTATTTAATCGGTTCGCTCATCCGCACTCATGTTATGCATGCAGTGGTGATCCGAGTAGGCATTAAACTTCAAGGCCCCACTCAAGCTTAGAAAATTTGAAAGCTAAACATTAGCATTAATTACGCAAGCGTTTCGAACTATTACAGGATGATTAGATCATAGAAAAGGTACTTAGTGTTTTACGGAAATACTTTTCATCTTGCTTGTTTTAAAATTGGGTTGAACCACAGCAGTTCGATAGTGAATTTCCACAACTTTTTTTCCAGGGCCAAGTAGAACTGCCTCTAGAGAGAGAGAGAGAGAGAGAAAGAGAG
>VCRD01008674.1:0-11404 GCA_006783055.1 Trinorchestia longiramus
CCCGTTGGCAAACTGTAGAATACGCCCGTTGGCAAAATGTAGAATAAGCCCGTTGGCAAACTGTAGAATAAGCCCGTTGGCAAAATGTAGGATAAGCCCGTTGGCAAACTGTAGGATAAGCCCGTTGGCAAACTGTAGAATAAGCCCGTCAATAAAATATTGAATGAGCCTGTTCACAAGTGATCAAACAACCATCAAGTTATCCAGAGCATTATAGCCTTTCGTACTTTTAAGTTGCTCAAAAATACTCCCAAGTCATGAACGTAATCGTCTCCCTCATCCCTCTAGGAGGAGGTGTAAACACAACCACCAAACACACACATAAACAATATCCAAGAACCGCAACATAGATAACGTCGAGATCAACTCATCTGCCCCCTCCCCCCCAGGGGCAGAATCAAATCCTCTATGAATCCATCGAGCTGAAGATAACGAGGGCAGCAGCAGCAGCAGCAGCATTATCCGCTCAGGTAGCAGCGCGGCCTCTTCTGACAGCTCACCCCAGCTCGTGCAGGTCACAGCCTGCTGTGTCCTGCCTCAAATACCAGAATTTAAACCTCAACCCAAAGTCTTAGTCTCTATAAGTCTATTTTTTCTGACAAGTTATAGCTCAATTTAAATAGTTAGTAATAGAAAGTCGATTGTTCACAAAAACAGCTTAACTTAGTGTTAGTTCATTCACACGAAAACTTACAGCTCAAGTTAACGTGTGAGATAAAAAAGTTGATTTTTCAGAAAAAATTTCAGCTCATTGAAATCGTAAATGAAAGAATGTAAATTATATTTTGCACATGAATTATTAGTTTCTCAATTAAGAGAAAAAATATTGAAACATCCTTGTTCCCGCGGAGTGGCGTTAACATTGCACGAGTGTACCACATGAATACGTGCCTCATATCACCAATAAATCCTACATCTACCTCAAGTTCCTTTTTTCCAGAATGTACACGAGATATTATCGGAAATTTAATGGTGATGGTGAAAAGTACAAGTCCTGATTTATCACAAATCTTAATTTGGCAGATATTTTCACTCACATTTTTTTTCATCAAAATCATCCGACTTAGGATTGGCCGTCGAACTTTTTGTCCGGAAATATTTCAAGTTCCCTGAAAACTATCAGGCGACGTAAGTAATATTTCACTAAGAGAAGCCATCCGTAAATACGTGATTTTCTTTTGTTGACTTGTAAAACAATCTATGCTATCATATATTTCGCTGCTAAATAATTGAAACTGAAATCAAGTAAACAAGGACTATTAATAACATGGTCACACAGTTGTTTACCGTAAATGGTAGACACTGAACCAGCACTTAATGCACAATTGCTTCTAAATTTGACTTGCGATATACATGTTTGATCATCAATATAGGAGGCTCTAATAGCTTTTAACTCATTTTACAACCTAATGAGGCCAAATTCTAAAGAATTTACTCTTAATTTCACAGGGAGACCGCCACTACAGGCAAGCCCAACGTTATCTCGTTATCTTTGAAATAGAGCACCATTATTTCAGAGGCTTTCCTTGCCTCCCTCTTCCACCCAGCCAGGCAAATTAGAGCAGCTCATGCAAACCACGCTGTCACTGACACATGCATGATCGACTTTTCGCTTCGTCTTCACTCTATGCTGCTTTAATTCCAAGTAACCGGCCAACCAGGCCACCACAATTCCGATATTCTAGCACTTGTGTGATATTATAAAGCATTAAAACAATTATCTGAAGTAGCAAAGTAATTATCGAAGGAGGTAAATTATTTCTCTAGAGATGTAGGGCATCTGAAAAATGTTTCATGATGCACTCGTCCCTACAACACTCATCTCAACAAGTTCAGGCTACACAACTTGAATTGGCGAAATAAGACCATAACTAACCTACAGCGAAAAATTGAGTAAGCAAAGTTTCTATCACTTATCACACGGTCTAACGATCACATCATCACAAAATGCAATGCGAATAAAAAATTAAATATTAAAACTACTTTCAGAACGTACGGAGAGAGACTTTTGTGGTAGACAAAATGAAAGGCGATCTCTGTGCACTCCACACACATGAATCAGGCAGATGTAAAGGCTCCTTCATCATAAATAACTTCTTGAGCACAAAAGCATTTTACGTTTCACATAGATCGTCATAGATCAACATAGACCTATAGATGAACATGAGTCAACACAGACCTATAAATGAACATGGATCAATAGATTAACATAGATGTATAAATCAACCTAGATCGCTAGATGAACATAGATCGTACATCAAAATGAAAACAATCGGTCGGTTACAGAGAAGTCTTAATACTAAGATTAAATATAATCAAAATTACTCCAAGAAAGTATTAACAGGGCCAGTGAAGTTAACTCTCAGTTTGTTGTTGAGGTAACATGACTTTGAAGCAATTTAGAATAGATTAGAATAAGGCAATAGGAACGAGCCGTTTGGCCCATTCTTGGTTCATGGGACTTCGGTATTGAACCAAGAATGGGCCAAACGGCTCGTTCCTATTGCCTTATTCTATTCTATTCTAAATTGCTTCAAAGTCATGTTACCTCAACAACAAACTGAGAGTTAACTTCACTGGCCCTTTTAATACTTGGAAAATTTGTAGGTTTTGCAAAATTATGTGGGAACGTTTCGCCTGGAATCACCACGGCTTGCTGAAAACCAAATTTAGCAACTATGAATAAACTTTACATGTAATTATTTGGACACGGAAAAACACCTGTTCCAAATCGCATTGGAAGTTGAAGTTTTCACAGGGTCAAGATGCACCCGGTCCAAAAGGATGGAACAAGCGCCTCGCCACAGCAAAATGGCATTAATATTTCATTGGTGAAAAAGACCGCGAGTACGCACAAGCGAAAAAATGTTAATATAAAACCCGGAGCAAATTTTGTCGCAATTTTAGAACATCTCCGACTTGCGGCGTTAAAAATGTAGGGAACTACGGTAGCGTGTCTATTCATATGAGGACCAAAGTATTACTATTACATAAATTTACCATTCATACAATATGTACCAAACATTTGTAATTCAATGGAACATTTAGATACAGGTCAGACGCTTGAAGAATTTTTTTGTATTATGCAGGAACCTAGTATTTGTATTCGTGAGAAGTATTAAGACTCCCAATACATTTGTATTCATGACTAGTATTAAGACTCAATACATCTGTATTCGTGAGGAGTGTTAAGACGACCTCTCAATACATCTGTATTCGTGAGGAGTGTTAAGACGACCTCTCAATACATCTGTATTCGTGAGGAGTGTTAAGACGACCTCTCAATACATCTGTATTCGTGAGGAGTGTTAAGACGAGCTCCCTCTACATGACTACATTACAGACATCGACCTCTACGTTTGGTCTCGATTACGACAACCTAATCACCACGATACTGCACCAAAGGAGCTATCTGGTGGCTACACGCAATGAATAATCTACACAAGACACTAGAAACTCCTTATCTCGAAACGTCAGCTGTTGTAAAAAAGCATCGGTGATATGGAGTCGATCAAGTGATCTGGGCAGAATTATAATTCGTGGCAGTGTCTTTTCAAAGAATCCATTTCATCATAGAGCAAACTTACTACGGTTAAATGTAGTCTTTACCTCAATTCTCACGCAAAAAAAAATATATTTTTTATAGTTTTAGTAATGGAAATAAGTCCTAGAATAATTCTTCACCAATCTAATCAAGAGATCCTGTCTGTCATTTAAACGAAAACTTGAGCCATTCCAGTTCTGAAGACCTGAATAAACTTTGGTTGATACGGAAAAATTAAACAGTTACGACAGGAGCAGTCCAAGGGAAGGCTATAAATTATGCTTTATGAATCCTTCAACATTGTTATATAAATACAGACTATTATATAAATAAAGGCTACTTCATAAATCAACACCCCTACCTAAGCCCAATTACATAAATCCAGACCATTTTATAAACCAAAACTATTACACAAATTCAATCACATGAATTCTTTAAAAAGGGATTCCAAACCCCAGAATACTAAAAATTTTAAATAATTCAGGTGTATTCTGTAATATTCTGTTTCTATACAAAAACAGAAACTAAATGGCATGAAATAGTATCATTAAATTCCTGACATGGGAGATCGAGTCTTGAATGTAAGATTTGAGATGAGGTAAATTTTGCATTGACTTCCCACGAAGGATTACACAGCAAAGAAAGTAATCCATTCCAAAATTCGCGTTGTCACTTCAAAATCAAACAGCATAGAAAGTAATCCATTCCAAAATTCGCGTTGTCACTTCAAAATCAAACAGCATAGAAAGTAATCCATCCCAAAATTCGCGTTGTCACTTCAAAAATCAAACAACACTGAAAGTAATCCATTCCAAAATTTGCAGAATTGTCACTTCCAAATAAATTTCGTTGAACTCTCAATCAAGACGAAAACGTGTACCTCGCACAAAAAATGACGAGTAAGAACACCAAGTACAGGAAACAAATTGAAAGTATTCAAGATTCCATAAAGCTAAGTAAATGAGCGCTACTCTCGAGGAGCTTGACGCTACGGTAGCGCGACGTCACAATCCATAATATAAAGGATGTACAAGAAAGGATGTGCAACGGATTATTAAACACCCTAGTTACTCACACAGATAATAGACAAGATTGTTTGTCGACATTCAGATGAGGGAAATAAAGTTCAACGCTAAAAAAGACATTCTAAATGCCCTGAAGAAAATGATCTGGCCAAAAATAGGTAATCTTTTCACGTTCGCTCATCACAGAGGCAGTTTAGCAGAAAAGTCATCGGAAAAGAGGGAAAACAGAGACTGACCTGATTGCTCGGGATAGGAGATGTGACACGGGAAAGATTGAAGACTGACACTTTGAATTTGCGATCCTCATTGAGCGCCTGTGGGGCTATTGTATGGGGTGAAGTGGGCGGACGTGGCGTGTGTGTGTCGTCTTAGGCGAGAATTTAATGACTTGTTAATGAGCCTATCAAAAATCATAATCCAATCATCCTCTGCTGACCAGAGAGACTCGAACTGCACGATCGAAGCGTCCAGCACCTTCTTGGTCTTATGCGGCTTGATAGTGCCACTGGAGCTGGCTGTGCTGGCAGACAAGTCCGATATGTCGGAAAGGTGAGACACGCCGGATACACGAGAGCTTTTTGATGATGCTGTTCAAGAAGACAAGCCGGATTTGCAAGATAATGTTGACACAAAGTTGTCTCAGACCCGCGTGATAAGCTCGACAGGTTCGAAAATTCCGTGGCGGTCTAGCAAGAAGAAACAGCCAACACTGCTGACGTGGCAGACAGGGTCGACGTGTTGATTTTACGAGACGTATTCGAACCCATCGAATCTGACCAAGTAACGGTGACTGGTCGGCCCGTGTTACGAGACGAACTCCTCCTCAAGAGATCCCTTTCTCTGTATGCAGGACCTCCCTCTTCGTCAGACGAAGCTTCGTTGGGAACTGGTGTAGTAGCAGCACTAACCTCAGCAACCGCCTGAACTGTATTACCAAAAGAACCCTCACACAAGTTGGGTGGAGATCCGTTAATTTTGTTTTCAAGGATGGGTGGAGTGCCAAGTAGTGAAGTGGTTGATCGATCTTCAAACGAATACACAATAATTGGTCCCTGTCGGGACGGCGAGTGTCTGAGGAGAGGTGGAGGAGTGCCACTGTCTGGGGTTGAGGCTGACTGCCCCATGCCAACCTCACTGCTGTGGCCGCTATCCAGGAACCCCATAGACACATACGAGCAGTGGAGGTCTAGGGTTAGGGTCACCGACCCAGTGTTATCATCCTGGGTCGCCAACACTCTCTTCACGCCGTCCAAAGACTGGGAGCAGTGAAGATTAAGGGTTGGGGTGAGGGATCCATCATCCTCATTGCGGTCTGCATAACTCAACTCGCACAGACCGGTGCTTAAAATCTGATCGTCACACTTTCTGATTCCATTCGAGACTTGCGAACAATGTAAACTCTGACTGGGAGTCACCATGACCTGGACGGTGTAGTTTCCATCACTGCCTAAAATCTCGGCACAATTCCTGTCATCGTCCAGAGGACGCAGTGTTGAGCAGTCTGTCGTCGTGCCCGTAGGACCATCACACACACACTAGGACTGCCCGAGGGCATGGTGAAAGTTTCAAGCCTCTCTACTGCTTACATAAGAAACAGCATACATATGATTTAAGGAGCAGTTTTACAATACGTTTGAAAGAAACAGCGAATGTTAAAATATGTAAGAAAAAACGCTGAATGCCTTTAAATAATATCTGTCGGAAGAAGATTTTTGACCAATGATTTCACGGTTGTGATAAATTGCAAATATACTGTCCGTTGCAAGCCTCTTTTTTTCAAACAGCAGGGTGACGGAAACAATTTAAGCTTACACGTAATGGCTATATGAATAAAAAAAAACTTTTTGCGCACGAATGCATTTTGCATTTCACAAATATCGCCATAGATCAACATAGACCTACAAATGAATAAATCAACCTAGATCGATAAATCAACCTAGATTGAAAAATAAACATAGATTGATATATGAACATAGATTGATTGATAAACATAAATCGTTAACAACCTAGATTAGTGTTAAGACGACACAAAAATAAATTTAGCGCGTCCATACAACAGTTGTGGTCGAAAACACATCATAAGACTTGCTAGAACTGTTCATCAAGTCAGATATCCACACTGAGAAAATAAGGAAAACGAATAATCTCTACACAAATATTTCACGAATCGAATTTAGTGACAAATGTTATTGAACATACCACAGCATCCACTGGAATGACAAACTAATTTTAAGACAAAATGGTTCTACACTCCTCGTTGCTCTCACTTCTGCTGAACAGAAATAAACAAGAACCTCGACTGCTTCGAAGCCGTGTCATATTACGCAAAAATTAGGTCATGGTGTCCTAGTGGATATCAAGTAAAACGTGCTGAAATGTCGTGAAAAGGTAGAACAAAAACGAATAAAATGTCACATTCTCTGCGTAGCATAACTAATATTTATATTTATGAGTGAATTGATATAAGACGCTTGCTTTTGCTCTCTCTACCTTACGATACTATTCACACAGACAATGTGTATGCCAGATTTTTTATGTATTTTGAAAAGTCTTAACATATTCGCATTAATTTACTGTCATATCGGGTCAAGAAATAAGGGCCTTCATATTATGTTTTTCGTAATTCATCAGCACTGATTTCAATTATCCAACTATGAACAAAATCAAATAAATATTATGCCTCTAAGGATCAAATGCAAAATCGTTCAAATTTTTGTATTTAAGACAGTGTTTCATATGCTACGTTGTCAAGACAGCTTATCGTTTCTGAGAGACTTTAATTACAAACAGTATCGTTGTTTCAATTTACTTTTGAAGAATACCTTCCGTTCACAGAATTTATGAGCTTTAAAATGAGACATTTCTGCTGTGCAAGCCATCCTTCGTAATAGCAAGACCTTTATGTAGCACCAGCAGTTCTTGTACGTCAAGGTGTCCCTACTAACGTGCATGTAACTAATCTAACCTGTTTCTAAGTGAGAATTTTACTAGCTTCAACTCCTCACATCAAGAATGTACTTCTAATTGTACTACTACAAAAATCAGTTAACCCAAGAAGCGTTCTCAACAACTGAGACGAATTAGATATATTCAAGTTAAATGCCAACTGATGCGGCCCAAGAAAAGCTGACCGCAAAAAATTGTCTTTCCATGGCCACGTTTTGTAAAACGAGAGCTTCACTACCACGAAAAGACAGCGTTTTCTTAAACTTATAGTTCGCAATCTAAAAGCTTGATTCCAATATATCGTCTTACAAATACGATAACACAAACAACGCGCACTCCTGATAAATTTGAGCAGGAACAGGAAGCTCGTAACATGTTTTTGAAAATACGAAGTTTGTGTAACGCTTGACTTGAGATTGAGAGACCTCGCAGCAAGAGTGTACACTGACAGACTTAAATTGCGGCCACATGTTCATCAGTAACAGAGTTATGCGATGCAACACAAAGTAATATAGAAATAAGATTTTAGAAATGACTAGAAACAGGATTTTCGAAATAACTAAAAACAGGATTTCCAAAATAACTAGAAATAGAATTTTAAAAATAACTAGAAATAGGATTTTAGAAATAACTAGAAATTTGATTTTAAAATAACTAGAAATAGGATTTTAAAATAACTAGAAATAGGATTTTAAAATAACTAGAAATAGGATTTTAAAAATGACTAGATATAAGATTTTAGAAATAACTAGATATAGGATTTTAGCAATAACTAGAAATAGGATTTAAAAAAAAACTAGATATACAATTTTAGAAAAAACTAGATAAAATGTTTTATATATAATAGATAAAATTTCAGAAATAACTAAATATACAATATTAGAAGTAACTAGATATACAATTTTAAAAAAATAACTAGAGATGAAATATTATAAATAAAGAGAAGTAGGATTTTTTGTAGCTTGAAATAGAACCACCTGCTACGTCCTTTAAAATGTTACGCGTCGTCGGAAACACAAGGTGTTCTGAAAGTCATTGTTTACTTCAATCCCGTCTAGTGAATCTGTCTTTCAATCCAGCAACAGACAGCAGTGTTTAAAAAGGAAACTTGAAGAGTCCAAGTTTACATTCTAGATCTCAGAGGAGAAGAGGAGAGTTTGCTTTTCTTGAAACCCTGCGGTGGTTAAACTGGGAATATAATAATAATAATAATTTTCTATCAACCCTGCCGGCCTTTCTATAAAATAAGTCGCAGTATAAACAAATTTATTCAGTCTCCTAACAATTTAAAAGCAACAGAAAATGTAACTTTTTCCTTTGCCAGCCACTTCATCTGAGAGTCAACAAAAATGTTAATACCCGAACGAGAAAATTATAGGCGAGAATATAGTCAAGAAGATGTCGATAATAAAAGCATGGGAGACACCTATACTCAATCTCCAAAAAAGCCTAATACAATTCCGAAAGTATGCATAATCTACCTTTTTATTTGATCGGTACAAACTTCTACTCTATAAAACTACACCATTTACTACACTTCAGTGGATTCCAGCAAGCATACTTAGAGCACCTTAATGGTTGACTGCATGCTGAACATTTGCATAAATAGCAGAGTTTGAACGCTAAGTTTCGAGCATTTATTATGCTACGGAACTACAATACAATCATGATTAATACAATTGGTTAACAAGCTCCCAGTTTCCAGGAGCTTAGTAAACTTGAGGACTAACCTGGACGACTAGAAGACTAGAAATAGTGATAACTAACACCTCATTGTTTAGTTTAGTTCTTAATTTGCTCTGCACAGCCATGCCACCATAGGAAGTTCAAACTGCATAATCTACAGCACAATCAAAGATCATTAGCCACGAATTGTTTTTTTTAGAAATGTCCTATCATACATCGTCTCAAAAAGGACGTCGCATATCATTTAGATGGAAAAGAAACTAAGAAATTTGAAACATTCTTCAACCACATATATTATGCTCCAAACCATATATTCCAGAGTCTATATTTTTTGGTTTAGTTTTCTTGAGTTATGTACAGAAATACTTCTCGTCGACCATGGGACACCGAGCGCAACACAGGAAGGTGACATACGAGATTAAAAATTATATGCAGCTTCCAATTACTCGGGCTACCAGAAATTCATTCTTTTATACGTGCGATAACTGGAACATGGCGGTACTCAGGATGAAACCCTTCTTGAATATTCGCTACAAAGAGACACATGAAAACGTTCTTGATCATTTTTTAAATGGGCTGAAGCATGAATACCTTCACGAATATTCGCAGGAGATGGACTCGGTTATCTCCATTCAGGAACAAGGCTCACTTTGAAAGAAAAAATTTCAACGTTGCTTACAAATCAGTTATATTAGTATTGACTACTTCATGGCAGTTTTGGAAGTAGTCTCGGTACCTGCAACTAGCATGAAGTATCAGTACCTGCATTGCCTGCGTCAGGCACCTACGAGACCTCAATTCACCTGCATGGTTAAGGGGTTCCAGTACAGGTAGATCAATAAACAATATGCACTAAAACAAGATAAAGCCTGTTCCCTGATACGATGAGCAGAAAAAAGAAGTCCGTAAACTATCTATGTCTAAATAAAAATTTTCTCAGTAAAAGAAGCATGAAAAACGGGAAAAGATGGAAAATAAATGATCTATTTCAGATGGAACACAGACACCACAAACACAGCCTACCCCACACTAATGTTATCCAACAGCAAACTGCTCTTACAAACCACTTGACAAACAACTATTTGAGATTGGCAAATAACTATTTTAATACTTTAAAAACTGCCTATTGTTTAGATAAATGCAGGTAAATACACGCAAGCTCGATCGGAGAGACACGTAGCACACAAAAATATTTATTTAACATTGTGTTTGACATGAAATATGAGACGCAATTTTTAAGGACTCAAAGGAACACTCGACTCTTCACATTGGTAAGATTTGAACATAGTCTTTCTATTCTTGATTAGTTCACGACCGGGACGAGCAGCACGGAAATAGATGAAAAGAATTTAGTCACGTTACACCACACGAAATGGAAGTAGTCATCATTCACTGATTCCAGTAGAACTTTTGCCACTTTCCCTAATGTTAAACACACGCAAGTGCTTCAGGACACGTGCTGAAATTATCATCTCGCACCACACGGCCTCATCATGTGAGCCTAAGGAGAAACTATGAGCCCGGACACCCGCGAGCCACATGTGGCACAATAAGGCAGCCGTAGCGGCACGAACACAACAATCGCAAAGATTCAACAATGACTGACCGCCAGTTTGATCGCAATTTTACAAGTTGCGAGAGGGCTGTTGTTGCCAGTACTGTTACGCTCGTACCAAAAGTGTTACTTTTTCCTTGAAGGCCCTAATTTTGGGCCGTTTGTTACAACTTCATTAAAAGTCATTACTGTTTCAATTTTCTTAATTTAAATAGTAATCGCTGTTTGGATCAATGAAATATCAGAGTTGTTTAAATGCGCATAGTTTATATTCTAAACACATTTTGTTCTGCTGCTCCCTCACCAGTGAGTCGTGAAAAAAACCTGCAAAATTTTTGAAACACTTTTAAAAGAAACACACGGTGATGGTCTTCAATATCCATTATTGTACAAACTAATGCTGACCTTATTCACATTGCCGCATTCTTTGTCCTGTATCAAGAGACCATTTTCTTGGTTAAATAACATTAATATAAAAAACAGATCACATATGAAAACAGAAACACAGACTACAGTAATAAAAATTATATGTCTACTGGAAAAATTCTACAGACTGCATCATGTAGTATTAATGTTCAACAAGCGCATATGAGAATAGGGATACGTTGATAGAACGCATCATTGGGTATTAATGTAGGAACATATAAA
>VCRD01008676.1:15937-27634 GCA_006783055.1 Trinorchestia longiramus
GATAGTCTGAGTGGTATAGTCTGAGTGGTATAGTCTGAGTGGTATAGTCTGAGTGGTATAGTCTGAGTGGTATAGTCTGAGTGGTATAGTCTGAGTGGTATAGTCTGAGTGGTATAGTCTGAGTGGTATATTTTGAGTAGCATAGTCTGAGTGGGATAGTCTGAGTGGGATAGTCTGAGTAGAATAGTCTGAGGGGTCTGAGTGGGACTTACTTCGATGTTAATTAACACAGGCGATATATGTACATTAATTATATTAGTTATCAAATTATGTACAACAGAAACTTCTGCAGGCCCCTCTAAGTTGAAAAGAAAAACTGAATTAAAGTTTTCAGCATCGAGTCAGAAAGAGAAATTCATTGATTTTTTGTATTAAAGCATTATTTGCTTTATCAGTTAGTAAAGTGTAGCACCAGGTGCAGATGTTGGAAATAATAACAAAATTCTTTGAAATTTTTCAATTAAATAATTGTTCGTATTCGAACATTCAGTATTATTATCAAATGTTTCATCAGATTAAGAAGCTCTCGATTGTTCAAATTTTAGTATAATTTGCGTTTTAATTTATTTTTCGAAAAATAAATCGAGATATAATCCATGAAACATTGACTCGGTCTTAGTACTTCGTCTGAATAGAAGGAAATGCGAACAACGATCCTGCAGATCAAGACTTCTCAAATTCTATGAGCCAACATCTTGAGATCATGCACTCTTTTACTGAAGATCAAAGAAAAGAACTGCAAAGTGACAGGCGGGATGACACCTTCCATTCGGTTTCCTTTTAGAGCACGCCACTGAAAAGACCAATTCCAAGTGAATCATGTCACAAGAAATAACCTTTTGGCTCGTCTGTCAATGAATTTTCTCTAGAACTGCAGGTCTGAACTTTGCGGTCGTAGCAAAAGTTCCGAGAGATCGGGCTTCTGTCCAGAATATTTGAAGAAACGTTATAGAGGGCAAGTTTCACTATGTCGAGTTGATCATAGACAAATATGAATATAATCTTCATCTACTGGTGAGTATTACATAGAGTCACACGTGATAACATATACGAATAAAATAATATGATAAACATATATGCAATATAATACATATAATACATAGGTAAACTCAATCATAATCTTCATCTGGTACTGAGAATCGCATGTGAATAAAAGCGTATTATTTCACAAAATTTAGTTGAATTCTGAACATTTTAAAAGCATGTGTGTTTTTTTTAACGCAAAAACTATTTTTCCATCATAAAATTTTCCCGTAGTGATCTCTTCATTCGTTTGATTGACAGGAGCGCATGAATGCATTCAACTACAAGAAAATTACAATAACTGACACCATGTCATAAAAAAACGCTTTGCATGTAATTTCCTCAATCTGTATTACAAATAACTACTCTGTAACTTTGGCTGATGTTAATGATCTATGTTAATGATGCATACAGCTTATGGAATTAAAACTCAAACTCAGTATAGTACTAAAAACATTTTTTGTAAACTTCACCTAATGTCAAAAAATCAGAATAATCTTAACGTCAAATGCTGTGACGTTATTCTCATAGTACAATGGAACACGAAAGACAATAGTACAGCTATCCATGCATGAAATTTACACAATGCTTTCTTATTCCTATGGGTACAAACATGTATCATTATTATCGTACGAACGTCAATGTACCGAATAGAAGTAACCATTGCGTGATGTAATTCCAATTGACGTTTTGAGTGTTGACTTATCGTTTTCTAAGATTCATTACTTCGTTACTACTGCATTTCGTGCATGAAAGTCAGTTCTTAATACACACTCAGGCCTCGTTAGTTCGTAACATCCACCCAAACGTTCGGCTGAGGAAGTTCCGAATTGAGTGTGGGATACCAACTCCCGCCAACCTCTGCCAGCCTCAGCCAACCTTTGCCAGCCTTAGCCAACTTGATATAACCAGTTACGCATGACGGAAACTCAACTCCTGATTGGTGCTCAGATATCAAAATACTCTGCTCTATTGGTGTTCATATAAGTTCGTCTACCGTTTACGAGGTGACCGTTGGTGAAAATATGCTGATGATGAGCGGATGGATATGACATGCTTTAACTTGTCTCCGCTGTCTGCCGAATGTTCGAGTAAACAGCTCGGGAGTTGTGGTCGTGGCTTCAACATATCCTAACCTCCAAGGTCCCGCTGCTGCCTGCCTTGATTGATTGACAAAGTTCGTCAAAAGAAAAAACCAATGAGCGGTGCCCACTCAGTCGTGTATCTCGGCTCGCAACGCTTATTTGGGACCGATATTCTCGTAAATATTTTTGCTCGTCGTAAGCGGAGGTGTACAAGTTGCTAATGGTCGTTTTTATGAGCACTTTTACTTTGCCTGCTAACCGCAGAGCTTCCAGTTCTTTTTTCCAGGTTTCTTACGACGATTTAGTTCCAGATACCGACACGAAACGCGATCACTCTGAAGTTCACTAAACTGAAATGAACGTTGCAAGTTCCCTTCCTGTCAGTTGCGGGAACAACTTATTCGAATGCTACCATGTTTTTTAATTGTACTTCTTCGGTTGAGGATGTACTTACTGAAAAATCACCATCGTATTTACGTCGAACTAGAAGGGAGGTAAACGTTCTAAATAAATGAATACTTCCAAGATGCAAGCGTCCTTAACACTGTTTCATCACAATGAACCGCACGCACCGTGCGCTATAATTATTCTACCATGTTTGCTTTTCAAGTACAAACTTATCTTTGCATCATTAACGGTCAACCAAAGTATGAATATTTTGCTTCAATGAACTGGGTAGAATAGCAATTGAAAAACTTATCTAAAATCAAATTAAAATTACAGTACAAAGCCTTTAAAACGTGTTTTCGGTAAAACCCCTTCATAATATTTACGATTGATCGAAATCATTCCTTGTTCTTAGATGTTGCTTAAAGAACTTGAAGAATTTGGAACCAACTACGCACAAAATTGTGTTAGTCTTCTGTTTCACCGTCAAAAAACGACGAAATCAGTGACTATAGTTCTAAGCATCAATGAATATTGTGACATGAAGTATTTTATCCTCCTTTCACTTTGGTGACAGCTGAACCACAACCCAACAACTTACAGGCAACAACGCTTTCATGTGTTTCATTGAAATGAAAAAGAAATGATGCAATGATAACTTCAGAAAGTTGATAAAGGAATACTACAACGTCTTGTTTTAAGTGACTGCAGTCGCTGTGTCCTAGACTAGAAGGTTTTTTGAACGTACAACATCGAGACAAAAAGAGGTGCTCTGGCTTCTTACAGAAGCTCTTGCTGAGATAATCAATGTCCACTAAAGTTAGTGCGGCCTATGAAAAAGTTTCCCTTTGTCCCTTGCTTCCTCGAACAGCACTTTCTTATGTCCCAGTCTCGGGACAGCGAAGCTTATAATAACTTTTTAATAGTTTTATCGACCTTTAGATAGCAGACTACTCTGCAATACAAACATGTACGGGGCTCTTACTGTCAGTCTAACACTTTTTTACTCTCTCATTAAACTTTTTGCCTACAATGATTATGCGGTATTTATTGTTGCTGTAGGCACCTACAGATGCCGAATTCGTTCATAATTTAGGTGTACCATTCACACCAAGGTGAATTTTTTTGCTATAAACTCTAGCTTTTCAAGAAATCAGCAGCAATAAAAAGTCAAAAAACGTTGCGTTCGACGTCATTGTGGTATTTACAGAAGTTCCTAACATCTACGCTTGATTGTCTTACAGTAACGTTCAATGTCGTATTTATGATACAACTCTGTTATATGATAGGTGGCAGGTTCCTTCTGATGATGTCATTAAGTAAGTAAAAATGTCCAGTAAAACAAAGTCTTTATACTTTGTAGATTTTTATTAAGCTCAAGTAAAATGACTGGATAGAGGACTAGAAATGTTACCTTTTCTTCTCGGCTAGAAGCCACCGTTCACGTCCACATGAATATTTCTGTGTAAATATTCGGATCAAGTTTCAGCAACGACAAAACTGGTCGCTTCCTTAGAATCTTTTAATATTTTTTTTTCGACAAAAGTGTACGCATTTTCCATCGCTGTCCAAGCTCTGTTTTCCACACTCCGTAGTCCATACTCTTTACAGTATACTTCATACTATATGCTCTGTATCCATACCCTATTCTGTACTCTTTACTGCATATTTCATATCATATAGGAACTAATTCATACTCTGTACTTTATACTCCACACTTCCTACTCTACATGATATACTAGATACCATTTTTTTGTTCACAGTGTATTATGAACTGAATTTTTAGTTCATAGTACACATGTGATTGACGTCCATGACATGTTGCAAAAAAAATTTGTAAAGAATAAAACCATGCAGGCCTAAATTCAGATTTTTATCTACCTTTCATTTCTAACTTTTAAAGTCTCTATATGTTTGTAGGACAATCCAAACAGTCGTTTGTGGAGTTGAAATGAGGAAAATTAAATCTTCTTAGTGAATTAACTAAATCCCTAAGCTCAGGAACGCATACTATAAATTTTCAATCGAATTCCTAATGTTACATTCCATAATTCCTGATGGAAGAGGATTCGCTGAGACCCATATGGACTTCCAGTCGAGAAGCTCTGTCTGGCACCAATTTCAAACTGAACTCTCAAACCTGTCGACTACGCTTGGGTTTTCATTTCTGCAGCTAGGCTGGCGTTAATCTGTTCTAAAGCGCTCGTCCGCCTCCTCGCAGGACTTCCCTATTAAATAGATCCTGCACATGAAGGATCCGCGGTCTGATTTGAGTCTCACATCCCAGTTCAGCTTGGCTGGAAGTGATGACTCTCAAGAAAAAAACAGTGCTGTGGAAGCTATAAATTTTAATATAATTGCTGTGCGTATGGATCCTTTTATGAATTTTTATTAATGGGTAGTTATTGTTTACGTAGGAGAAAACCTGAATAATTACCATTCATTAATGAACCATGTACATTCGAGATAGTTATACGCCAACCTACTGCACGCAGAATTTTAACACGTAGAGGAATAATAAAGTCAAACACCTGAATAAAAACACAGTTATCGGGAAAGTTAGACTTCCTTGCAATCATATCACAGATTTTGTCGATTTTTCCAGCTTGATTTCGGACAAGACCGTGCAATGTAGTTAAACTTTAAATTTATGCCCACAAGTCAACGAAAACTTGACCTTTGGTTTCAAATGAACGGTGTGGGAATTCGCTGGCTAAAATCAAACTTGCATTTTAGATTCCAGTTTCAAGAAAGTTGACAACCAAAACCAGGAGCTAATTCTGAATTGTTGTAAGGAATGTGCTTTCTATTACTTTTTTACGTGTGCCCTGTTATCATCCACTTTATTTATTTTTGCTTTGCAGAGGAGGTAAAATTGAAGTTTATTGTGTTTTCCGTCGAGCTGAATTTACATACTGTTGCTATTATTTAGCGGGAAGTTAAAAATAAGTTGGTCTAATAATACTATTCAAGAGAAAATGTAAATTTTATTATCAACTTTGATACTTCGAAGCTTACGTAACAACTGGAAAACTAGAGGTCTTAAATGCTGTTGCATTACCACAACATCGTTTCAGATCCGCCATTGCAACAAATGCTTGAGAATTTCAGTAAAACAAGCGTGCTACAAGTACTGTTATTTTAAACATTCACAGAAACTCTTTGTAAATATCTAGATTCGTAAAATGATTCTACAGAGGCGAATGCAAGGAGCATAATGAACAGCTTAAGTTTCAAAGATTGCGTATTTTACTAGGAAAAAAGTTTTTAAGTTGAAACTACAAATTAGATGATGATTCTAGTAATTTTTTGAGGATGCGATGTATTTGACGAACATAAAATCAGTTGGTTTCAGGTAAAAATAAATAAACGTCGTTCTTTAATATTCTATAGTAGGGAAAAATTTTTTATTCATAGGAATGACTCAGCCTATTCCTGCGATTATTATCAATTTAATTCAAGCATATCCTTTGTAATACGTATATTATTGTTGCTTGCGCTTTGTACAGGTAGTATAAAAGTAACGACAAAAGTTAGTACGGTACTTCAATCCCGCCAAGCATCATAAATAGAAATTTCTTCTTTCCTGGATAAACCCAACTTAAGATCATCAATTCTTGTGCGACATATATGTCGCAAAATATACTTTCCTCCGTTCCACAGTCAACATAATAGTAGTACCCATGCCTTATGGTTCTACTTCTCTCACTATGTTCGAGTGACGTTTTTCGTACGCGCCGAATCTCCTACTACTAGTAGTATATAAGAAAGAGGGAACATCCATTGCCTGATCCAAGTATTTCTGATTGAAGACCCCACTCAGAGCAAGCCTCTCAGAGCGATAATGAAGCGATGTACTTTGCAAAGCTCTTCTGTCGTGTCCAGGCCTGAGATGGACTCCATACCTGCCTATGCCTCTCAGCTCGAGGCTTCAATGAAGTCAAGAGCAGGTACTCAGCAGTCCAATAGCCAGGAGTTCTACGCTGATTTGGGTGCTGTGATTCAGCGGCATTCAATGATTTATTGCAAGGCAAACTTAATTCCATAATACGAGGACGTAGAAGATATTTTCTCGAAATTGTAGAGTTTCAGTTACACGTAACTGAGTGAAGCTGCATGGAATTATAGTACTATGGAGCAGTAATTTAACTAACAGGGGACCCTGCATGTAGATTTGGTATCATGGAACAGTAATATAACTGACTGGAGGAGTTACGCGATTTGAAGAATCTACGAATAAATTCAGTAATGAATTTACTGGCGTTGTAAAGTTTTTTAAAACACAAGATAATACTTAATTCATATCAAATACTTGAAAGTTAACTGATATCATATACTCAATGCTTAACTGAAAACCAATACTTAATACAACTGAAAACTAATACTTAATGCTTAATTGTTATCAAATACTTGACGCTTGACTGATACTTCTGATTAGTTTTTGTCAGTTAGAATTAATTTTTCATTGTCAACCGATATCGCTTCTAATAGAAAGAAAAAACTTGAAATCCATGGGCCATGCAGCTGATCAATCAATGAGAAAGCAAGTAACTTGACTTTTTTCTTAGAATTTTCGGTCATATCGAAAGATTTAGATAAACAAGTACTTTTTACACGTTTATACAATATGAATATTGTACTTTTACAGTGTCTGCAACACAACTGACCAACACAATACAACTCACATCAAATATTGTCTCGAAATCTTTTTTTTCGCAGGTACACCGATACAGATAATTTCAATGTCCACTCTCATCGCTACTCAAAGTAAAAATACTCTTCTTTTCGCTCCGAGGTTGGCTGCTAATGGCCATTTTATTCACACAAAACACGCCATCGAAATGCGAACAAGCTTCTGCCTTGCTACTCTGACCCTGCCAGTTTCTAACAAGCTTCGGGTAACGTCATGTTCCTCTCGTAATTCCTAGCAAAAGAGCTTCACCATCGCTAATTAGGCAACCGTGTTAACAGGCTCACCGCTCTCCCAGTAAAGGACTTTTAAACGGCCCTTGCAATTTTAGCTCTGCTTTGTTCCCTGGCCTTCTCGTCTGGATCATGCGATCTTCATTAGAACTGCCCGAGTCCAGATGAATTTTTCCTCCTCCTGTTCGGACATTTCAGCTGTAGATTTTTGAGACCCTATGATCGAAGGACTTGGGTAAAGAATGTACGTAAGGCACACGATGAAATTTCGATGCTGGGTTTAATGACCTTAGTGTTTTTGTTTGCAGGAAAAGTGATAGCTGTTGTAACATGGAATCAGAATCCAGAAGTAATTTTTTTACTTTGCCAGTAGAGGAAACTGGATATCGAAAGATTTCGAGTGAAATATTTGGCAAAAGCTTCAATTTGGAATCCTGTTAGAAAGAGACGTATTAAATAAAAGATGATGTGTCTCACAGATACGAACAAATTGGCTGATGTACAGATTTTATCCGCAAAAGTGGTACTGATAAATCAGTTCAATTTGGTCTACTTAGTACAAAATTCAATACACTTTTCGGAAATTGAAATGTTTTAAAAATAAATTTCTCTGTATGCTAATTTCACACTTTTGCTTTTTGAAATCCGCCAGTGTTTGAAAATAACAATACTATCTTTAATTTGTCAGATATGGACAACAAATTGAGGAGTAAACTTGTTTCCTTTTACTCAAAGCCCCACAAAACTGAAGAGCATTGAAGATGTACTTTTTATCACGCACTACTTGTACGTCACGACACGTTACCATCGCAATTCGTGCGATTCAAGACTCATTCAAACAAATGACATTTGTTCGAACATTTTCCGACCCTCACTATAAAATTGTGATCCTTTTTAAACCTGGGTAAACTTTGAACGTATCTTCGAATGCCTGATATTCTGCTTGTACTCATACAGCAACGATTTCTCCACTAACTCTTGAACGACTAAATCAACGATTACGAGTGGCCTAGTAATGAGTGGATTAAACCAAGACTATTATGGTAATAAAAAATGATAATGACGCTCCAAATAATTATAAGCCAGAGATGTCGAGTACCTTGATAATAAATGATTATGAGTGGCTTTATAATAAAGGATTACGAGTGGCTTGATGATAAACGATGATGAGTGGCTTGATAATAAATGATTACGAGTGGCTTGATGATAAACGATGACGAGTAGCTTGATAATAAAGGATTATGAGTGACTTGATGATAAGCATTTACGAGTGGCTTGATAATATTGGATTTCGAGTTGATAAGTGATGTCCTATACAGAAGTTTTAGTATGAAAAAGGGAAGGTAAAAGTGTCTTGCACGAGTGTCATGAGAATAAAATGTAATGAAAAAAATGAAATAATCCGAAATATCCCGAGATTTTAGCGAGTGTTCATGTGAGATTAGAGCTTTGGTGAATTGAACGATTGATTGAAAGGAATCATCTTCAAATAAGTGATTAACATTCATATCACGTAACAATTGTAGCAATCGACTGTCAACAATACTTTTCTTATACAAAATTATATTCCTTAAATAGGAAACGCCTGACTTTGCAATTGAAGCTCAAAATTTTAATCAATGAGTAACAAATGTTCTCATTCATGTAAAAGGAGAATATTTTACGCATTTGTTGATGATGGGTGATATTAAATTATGGCTCTTTGCTTGAGTTCATCATTCCTTGTGCTAACAACTTTTCAATTTCTCACGTTGTTATTATTAGTATAATTTGATTTTATACGCTTGGTAATGTGATTTCATGAGAAGCTTTATTCATTAAAACATTCCCCTTTATACCAAATATCAGTCAAAAATAATAGGTGAGCTTAAATAAATTCTACGGAAAATATTCGCAATTTTATTTTTTATATTAGGCGTGTAATTTTCCCAGAATGTATTACTTCTCTGCACTGACATAATTATGTAAGAATAAATAAGCAGAAACGCAGCACGTTGTGTGCGAACAAATAGGATTCATATTTTCTAACATACTTTCGTGAAGGTCCACAATATTCCGTCAACAACAATTTACTTTAAAATACTAACATTATTTCCACGTGATGTTCTATTTTGATGCTTTGTCTTCCAAGATAGTCACTTTTTTGTACATCACAATTATACTTCATGATGGACAGAAATCATTTATGTAAATATTTACTTACAAACTTTTGAATTCCAAAAAGTTTTGACATTGATTCTAAACTTCACAGCGAGCAGCCGTCTTTGTTGCAGTACACGTTTCATTCGCAATAACAGCGTAAATAAAATCCAAGCCATTAAAAGTTATCAAAACCATCAGCAAAATACTTGGAAAAAACATTCAATGTAGAATGACAAACAGGGGAAATATTCTCATCTATATTATAATAATTCTGGCTGGTCGACGAGCTTCTCCAAAGCTCCCACTCGCTTCGTCGGGTCTGCAACCGGAAGACAATTTTCTGGACGATATGGTTCAAGTTTTGGATAGCAATCTAAGACTTGAGTTATCATCCGACGGAGAAAAATGCGCATTCCAGACATTTACTTGAGGAGAATTTCACCTGGAGCCAATTCCATCCGCCAAAGTTCCATGCTGGATGCAAAGGCGTTCCACAATTTGCTGACGTTGCAGCATTTGGAAGCACATGGTAACTTGAGCGAGTTTGGTTCTGTCCAGGAGGCCAGCACAACTCTAACTCGAAACTTGGCTTCATGCAAACGAAAATTAATTAAACTTCAAGTGTCTGCGACAGCAACTTGTGTAATGAAGTATAGAGCCAGGATGGTAAGTTCTTAGATGGAACGCTTGGGTCCTCGCTGACGAAGAATAGAGAGTCCCAAAAATATGCTACAGGTGAATTTTGAAGAAGACGCCGCTATTCTTCCCCCGTAACTTCGGTCCAGCGTCATCAGCGACAGCAAGCAAGGATATGACCTTCGCCAATGTATTTTGCGAAAAAGTGTAAATTGTTCCTCACACTATATTCAGTAACAAGATTCTAGAAGTATACAAGTACATGTACGATAATATCATTGAAAATCAGCCGTTTAAAATTCAATAGTTTTCGAGGTGCAATTTTGTTAATAGTTGGATTGAAAATTCATAATTTGGTCCTTACAAAAGATTTTTTTCGGAAAAGCTTACATGAAATGTGTAGAGTGACACCATTGAGTTGGTTGTTTCGGTTGCACTACAATTTTACCAAAAATCTAGACGTAATGAACTCGGATTTCTGAACGATAAATTCAACTAAATGAAGAATAACAAGATAACAATAACCTGAAAAATTGAATTGTATGATCATACAGTTTAGACTGTTTCCACACATGAGAAACACATGAGTGACAATGACAATGATCATCAGAATTAGAACACGTAGCAAAACAATTCCAACTATCAATACCATGGGAAGAATGGTGCATTGAAAACGACTCTACGCACAGAAATATAATTCAGAAATACTTGCAAGCAATAAAATTTATCACATTATTTATGCAAAATGCAACCCGACCTAACCTAACCTAACCTGACCTAACCTTAACTTATTTAGTTTATTCTAGCAACAAATTTTGATAGCCTAAGTATCCATAACTAATTACCCTGATATCCTGTGACGTAGCATTCATTGCATGAAGCTTAGGACGTGCGTCAGCAACTGACATTTAGCGTGAAGGGATCATTCTTAATTTTTGAGTGACTCCTCTAACTGACAAAATAACATCACAAATAGTTTGAAAAAATTTAGGCTGCTGCACAGCCAATAATTGTGTCAATGTCAAGTTTCATTTCGCAGGTATTCACTTTTCAGTTTTAGTTCAGAATGCTTTAAAGAAGAATTTAGACCATTAATACTTAATCATCCATTGAATAGCTCATTTTCTGTCCCTTGAGACAGAAAAAGTCTCCATTAGCTGCTGAAAGCTTCCACGCAGCTCAGAGAAGGCGTCTCGTATTGCGTAGTCGAAATTAATTTGAAGCGTCAATGAACAACGCACTTGGAATTTCTTTCAAATTCAAGGCTGTCATTTTGGAGGAGAAATGAATTACTCCGAGCGTTGGAATCTCTTCCAAGAAGTCCTTGCACATTACGGGTGATTGAGTGCCTCGAAATCGTTCCTCACTTACACACAATTGCGACACACGCACAATCGTGGCACACACACAATCGTGACACACACCCACAGGCACACTCGCGACACTCACATACAATCGTGACACACACACACACACACAATCATGAAAAACACACCCACAA
>VCRD01008678.1:3135-16848 GCA_006783055.1 Trinorchestia longiramus
GTTTTTTTGCCATCGTTTCGGTAAAGTGAATAAGCTGGGATATTAAAATGTGAGCTTTGAATTCTGGGATCAAACCATGTCTCAAATACGCATAAAATGTCAATGTCTTCAGTTATGATCATTACTTTGATGTCATCCAATTTGTCATTGAGCTTTCGCGCGTTGATATGTTTAATTTTGATACGATTTATTTTAGGGTATTTACTCGAAGTTGTCCATTCCTTACGTCGAGCGGAACATTTTGCATTTAAGTGTGGGGGTTCGGTGAGGTGCTGTTTAGTGTTCATTGTGCAAGCCAAAGGTGTTGTGTTTACCTTTGCATTATTGTCTAGTCATCTGGATGCTGAAATTTTATTAATGAACGCATTTTTTTCCTTAATGAGAGCAATATAGTGGTAGTCTTTCAGATGCACTAGTAAAGGGGATTTGTTTATGTTCCGTGGCATTGTAGGATGAACTATTGTCTTCCATGTGCCGCCGTCCCTTTCGCTGTAGATATGGATCGGTTCTTGAGGAGCATTGGAAGTAATTTGCGGGATGAGGTCCCCGGCTGAATGATCGAATATTTTATTATGGAGGTCAATTAAAATTTAAAAAAAATCACAAATTAAGTTTACAGAACTAATTATTTAACTTAAAGTTAAATACTCTGACATAATACTGGCATCTGAAATGGCACGCATGATTATCTTTTCAATGTGCCTACACCAGAATGTAGTTCAAACATAATACTGGCCACTGAGGCTGACTGAAAACACTGACAGCTACACTGAACTAGAATAATGACATTAACCTCACAGTTGCAGCTCAAATAACAAGTTGCTGCCACATGTATGTAGCAACAATGGTATCACTCTATGAACCATTCATTTCTATATCTTTAAATTCCCTCCTTAATAGCACATGCATTACAATTTAAGTTAGGAATAATCTCATTAATCTCACTAGAAATCGGCGTAATAATCATTATAGAATTTAGTCTTATCTTTAGTTTATTTGGGGACAACATAGTGATTAATTTTATTTGTGACTAAATTAGTTCTCAGTGTTCCAAAAAATTAAGAACGCCGATGTCGGCAACAGTTAAGTAGCGTTCTATCCGCGTTTCCGGTACGGACTGTATAAATACCGGCCCCCGGTGCCAATAGCTTTTGTTGCCGTCAAAATTCGTGTGTGTGTGCTTAGTGTGCGGCCGTCATTCCTTTCTTCACCCACTGTTAGAGATACACTTAGAAGCTACAAAGTCATCAGCACCACCTAACACACTATACTGTCTTTACTAAGGCGCGGCACATACTCAGTTATAATCTAAGACTGAAATAAACAGATTCACAAATAAACAGATTTGAGAATAAACCAATCTCATTCACACTTAACACCATTCATCATCACCACAAATCACGGAGGGCTGGAACTACTTCCCAGTGATCAACCTGAGTCTTTACTTCAATCCCGAGGACCCTCCTTTTGGCAAGATCCCATGCATGTTGAAGAACGAAGAACTCCCTTATTTACTCATTCTGGCCTGCAAGAATAAAAGCTGAGTCTAAAAACCTGACAGCCTTTATTTAACCTCAAGTCTAGGTCACAGTAGCAATATAGTAAAAGGACCCCTTTATTAAAATTAGTGGGGTTCATTGATGAGAAATAGCACCTTTGAAGCAAACTTTACATGTACACAAAAATATAATTTCATTTTGGAACAGTACTAGCATAAATATAATTCCTTTAGAAAGGAAAGCATATAGATAACGGAAGGTGCAGGTATAAATGACTTGAGGTTCACCAACCTCAGTGTTAAAGAGCAATATCTTATACATCACAGTTAGAAAATGTCTTAGAGCCTCTACACGAGAGGGAATTACACTGCAAACTTATTACCCAAAAATATATTGAACGACCATGATTGACACATCAGAGCACGAGTATGGCTTAACAACATACATAACTGCTGCAATTCAGTATCACAAATGAAAAAGAAAAGGCTTACTTTATTTAGCAACAGGCACTGTTTGTTATGAAGAAAAGATCATACACCTAGAGCACACTAAATTATTTAATATAAAAAGTGTCTAAGGAACTTTTCTTTCCAATGTTAGGTGGTATGAAAACCTTCACAACTATATTGAACACATTATAATGCTGCTTTAGACCAGAAATCATTTTTCTACATTCTACACTGTTGCATTTCCTGTGAATAGGTCCTAGTTAACCAAATGAAGAAGTGACTATGCATGTAGAATGTTTTTTGGTGTCTCACTGTACAACCAGGATTCTATTGATCAGGAAGGAATAAACACATTTACTTTATCACAAACACTGATTAGATAAATTCCTGGCTCACATGAAGTACATATATTGATGCATGTCAGTATGACATAAATTCTACAGCTAAGACTGGCGACAGAATATTATATTAAATGACTATAGCACCTTGAGCATTCTTCAGTGTCCTATAGATATCACAGTTGCTTCCGTCTGCATAAGCTATGGCTGTATTTTCACAATTATGATAATGCACAGTTACAATAATGCTGATATCGACGGACTTACGGATCTAAGTATACTCACGCTTATATTTTACACTTTACACAATATCTTACATTTTGATTTGGTGTGGACTTAACACTGTTTTTAAGAACGATACTGACTTCGTGTGGCTTCGACGGTGGCAGGAAAAGACAAAGCGAGGCGGGCACACGTGTCGCTTAAGCTGCTGGCGTCTCAGTATTGCCAGTCAGCGAATATCCCTCTGTCCCTTTTTTCTCTAACGCACGTTCTAATTTATTTATATTTATTTTATATCCTGACCTGTCAGGACACTGACTCAATGTGCCCGAATTGAAAACTTGGCTAAAACGGGATAGTTAAGAACCTAACTGTGGTTATTGTAAGTGCTGCAATATTTCATTGAAAACTTACAACAAATCCATGCTCATCAAGTACAGCAATACAGAGAAACATAAGAGAAATTTAACTGGTATAGGTACAAGCGCTGATATCACGCACTTTATGATAAAAGCGACGTTCAAAGAATCCGAAGAAATTGTGAAAATCGAACTTATACTTGCAGCATACTTTGCCGAACATTATCTTCCATTCTCAAGTGTTGATCATTTCTTATCGGTGGGTAAAAGAATTTACCCTGACAGCAAAATAGCTTACAAGTTGTCAATGTAAAGGACAAAATCAGGTTACGTAATTCAGGATGGAATAGTTTTTCATGAACGAGTCTTTAGATGATATACACAAAGAGCAAAAATTCTCCGTTTTTATAGATGAAATCACTGCTATATCGGTAACACAAGTATTGGCGATTATTGTCAGTTTTTTGACACCAATAAATTAGACGTACGTAAAATATGCAGTAATTAAAGTCAGTTTTTGGTAAATCTATCCCATATTCTTGAACTTGAACGCAGCGGTCAGCTCGAACTCAGCCGTCATCTCGAATTCAACCGTCAAATCGAACTGCTGGCAGAGCGCTTACCAACAATTGAAACAAATCAGAAATAAAATTACGAACACGAGCTAAGGCTTCAGCCTCCGGAGACTCAACTTGAACAGCATCTACCTACTAATAACCAGCCCCAGCATATTAAAATTACCGCTGAACGTTCAAAATTCTATCCGAAAACTAAAAAATTCTATTTGAAAACCAAGAACCGTTTTAACGCATTGAAAGACGGAATGGAAAATAACACATTGAAAGACGAAATGGAAAATAATATCAACTCGACAAAAGAACAGACAACGCAAATATCAAATGAACATAATCCACAACAAATTCAATCTCATACCCAACCTGCTGGAATCCTCGAACCTATTCGCAAATTAAACAAAATTACTAACGTAAACCTGCAAAATTTTCTCTGAAATAAACGTACAGCTAATGAAAAAACTAAGAACAAGAAAAAACCTCATGTATTTCTCATTGGAGACAGCATTATCCATGGACAGAAAACTGAGTTTAAGCAGGGGTTAGATGAGCATAAAATTCTCTGCCGCCCCAAAATACCACTTCCCGAAGCAGTCCACCTAGTAGAAGATCTACGATGCAACGGAGGACATAGTTATAGTTCTTTGCGGAACACGTGAGTTAAAACATGAGACCCAAGATGAAATCTTCCTACAATTTGAAGCGATAATTCATAAAGTGAAAAACAAATCCAAGAACGCTATCATAACTAGCATTCTCCTGCGAAGAAAGGATATGAATGTAAATCCCCAAATTCTACTAACTAATGAAAAGCTTAAAGACATACGTGCAGGAAAAGGCGTCATGTACCTAGACCTGATGTCCCATTACACTGGACCGAATGATCTTTTCAAGAAAGGTGGCATCCATCTGAATAAAGTCGGGCAAGGTAAGCTGGGGAGCTTACTGACCATCGCCACGCTTGAACTAACTGCCACATTGGAACACAAAATTAGCAATGTACCAAATTCAACAGGCATATTGAAATTATATCCAAAGCTTCAACAAGGCAAAGAAAAAAAATTCGGACAACTGTAATTCGAAAAACACAGAACTAAATGGTCCTCGAAGACACAGGAAAGCAGTAAAGAGTTTGACTATATCACGTTCTTGGCCGTACAAGCTACTTTCACGTAACGTACCGTACCCCGCTATCCAACATGGAAAAGGAAAGAACAGCGCATCAAACACGAACACGCTAAAAAACGAGCAGCTCTCCCGACAAATCGGTATCACTTAACCTCATCTCTGAAGCAGAAATCTCTGGTTCTGCAAGAAACACTTGCAAAGCCACGTAACTATAGGCAGCCTGACCACGTTCATTGGGATAACCTGAATAAAACTGCATTATCACAACACGATTATAGACTGGGACAACTGAAGATACTGGTTGGTAACGTACAAAGCCTCCTACCAAAAACGTCGGAACTTCAAGCCATTGCGTCAACGTTGTCACACGACATCATAGCTATCAATGAAACATGGCTAGATCTCAATGGAAGGCATCTCCAAGCGGAAGTCTCAATCAAAGGCTACGTTTTGCATAATGTCGACAAACCGTCACACAGCAACAGAGGTGGTGGTTCCCTTATCTACATCAAAGTAAAGCTGCAACCACAAATCAAAGCTAAGCGAGCAACAGAAAAATCGGAAATACTACATCTCAACATCCAACCGCATCCAGGACAAACTATCAAAATTGTGCTCGTGTATAGAAACCCAACCTGCACAGCAATTAACGATAACGAATTCTATGATTGCCTTGATAATATTCTTAGTACTCTTCACGAAACACTAATCATGGGAGACTTGTAGCAAGAACGGTATCACTCAATGTACCATTCATATCTCTGTAACAGCACGTTAAATATAAGTTAGCATTTATCTCATTAATCTCACTAGAGAATGGCGTATTAATTATTACAGAATTTTAGCCTTATTTTTAGCTTCTTTGACAAGGTTAGTGACAACCCAGGGATACATTTTATTTATATTAAATAATTAGAATTGAGCGTTCCAAAAACAAAGGACTCTCAGACTGGCAACATTGTGGATCCTACACTCGTTTCCGGTCCGCATTACTATATATACCGGACCCCATGCCACTGGCTCTTGTTGCTATTTTAAATCCGTTGTGTGTGTAGTGGAGGTGAGCATACTATGATTAAGTGTTTTTAGACTTGTCTTAATTCTTGTGCTTAACTTGCCAGTTGTACCTGTGTTCTTTGGTGTATGTTTAGATTTTCCTAGTGTCTGTTTCTTCACCGTTGAGTTGTTACAGCAAGTCAAGTGTTAGGAATTTTTCTATAGGACAACTGTGATAAGTCAGTAGCTGTGCTGGAACAAGTTATTCAATAGTTTTCTCAATCATTGTGTTCATTACTATTCTCAGAGGACCTCATTTGAACAGGTCATTCTTAAAGACAGTATTAAATCTAGTCTGCAATTTCCTCAGGTGTAGATTTTCATATTTAAGATATGTGTGCTCAGGATATTTCGAATCTTATGCATCAGAGATTAGAAACCCAGTTATGCGGTTACAATGATTTTAGAACTAAAACCAGATTCTGTTGACTAGATCTATTAACTAGGAACAGAATCTTGAGCAAACAACATGTCCTTGTTGATACCAAATTAGGATGCAGCTTATATCATTTATCCTCAACTTTCAGCTTAAGAATTATTACGTTTCTTTTATATGTGGAAAACTCAGTATTAATATTTTTACAGACCTAAAAGCTACTTCTTTGAAGGTCTAAAATCAATTATTTTTGTAGCCATTACCTAATTCAGACTTATGAATATTGAAAGGCTAAGAATGACCTTTTTATCTAATGTCAATTTTCCTGCCTTATGTTGCTAAAAATGGGCTCTAAAAAAACCAATGCAAATCCTTAAGAATTATGCCAAGGATACAATTTAATTATTTCTGATTTTATCAATAGCTCATAAAATCAATTTAATAAACTCCTGCCTCACTGTAACAATGTGAAATCAAAAACTTGATTAAATTATAAGCTGGTTGCTGATAATCCTTAACTAGTGCTGCCTTCTGCAGTTTATCCTAACATAGTCTGGGAATTGTCAAATGGGACTTATGATTAGGTTATGGATCCTTGACTCATCATCTCACGTTACGTGCAGAATTGGGAAGCAGCTGCCACCCACTTGCTGTATACGCCACTTGCTGTATACGCCGCTCTCTGTACTCGCCACTAGTTCCACGTGTACTAGTCTCAAGCCAGGGTCGCTATAGCTCTGGACTGGCCATTCATCCTTGAAGCTGGACTGGACTAATCATCCTCTGGAAGCTCTGGACTGGCTCAATCATCCCAAGAATATCCCAAGCTATTTCTCATGTCAACTCCTTTAAATACCAAGCTGAGTTTCTGTCATGAGTTCTTTTATTCTCCTTGAGTACGGTCACACGGGCAGATAGATTAGGTTTTATTAAAGTTGGTTGCTTAAAATCCCACAAGCACAATCTAAATTTACAGACATCACCTTGCCCCACAAAAACTGGACTACTCGCCAAAGTCAAGCACCCGCCTCAAAACTTATTGATCTCATGAATACAAATTTCCTGCAGCAGCATGTCAACGAATCAACTAGAGGAAACGACATTCTTGACCTCGTCATGACGACTACTGACCTCAGCATAAATGACCTAGAAGTTACGAGTAAGATCGATGACCACCAGATGATAGACTTCTCGCTCGAAGTACAATACCCTAACACAAGGACTCAATATAAACAAGTCCTCGACTACAAACGGGCAAACTTCGAACTAATGAAAGAAGAGCTTGGCAGGAATAACTACGAAGTACTCATGAGCAACAAACACACCGAGTAGTGCAACATGATACTCAAAGATTAGATTGCAACCGCTATAGAAAACCATCTCCCGAGAAAGCGAATCAGGCCAACCAATAACCCTCCTTGGTTCTCGCAAAAGATTAAACGCGTCATCAATGAAAGACAACATTCGTGCAGAAGACTCAAACTATACCAAACAGAACCCCATCGTCAAGATCATATCCACGCCTGCAGGGCTGTTAAGCGAATGATAAAATCTACAAAACGAAATAAAAAATTACAGTTGCAATACAAGCTAAAACTAACCCGAAAAGCTTCTACAAATATGTGATAGACAGACGACTCAAAAGAGACACTATTGGACCACTGGTTGATTCTGAAGGCTTAACGCAAACGAACAAGAAAAGCAAAGCCAAAATTCTTAATACATACTTTACTTCTCTGTTCACTCACGAAGACTTAACTGAATTCCCGCAACCTCATGCTTTAAACACTCAGGAAATCCTGTCAGACGGCGTATTTACAGAGAAGAGGTAGAGGAACAGCTCAGCATTTTAAACTCATGTAAGTCAACCGGACCCGATAGCCTTGGTCCCCGGATACTCAAAGAAACAGCTGAAGTAATAAGCGAACCTCTAACAAACATCTTTAATTGATCACTTAAAAAATGGGAAATGGGCAAATGTCACTCCTATTTTCAAAAAGGGAAACAAACAAACACCTAATAATTGTCGTCAAATCATTTTAACATGGCATCAGTAAAACGAAAGAATGACTACTCAAGGTCTGAATAACAAAAGACCTTAATGACCAAAATTTTATTACTGATACCCGGCACGTATTCAGCAAAAAACGTAGCTGCCTAACAAATCTCCTTGACTTCTTTGGACAAATTAACCACATATACGACCGTACAAAAGCCGTAGACCTTGTATATCTAGACTTTCAAAAGGCCTTCGACAAAGTTCCCCAAGAAAGACTCATGGCCAAAGCAGAAGCGTTAGGAATACGAGGAAAATACTCCCGATGAATACAAAACTGACTCACTGGTCGCACTCAACCTATACTGATTCTCAATCAAGCAAGTGATTCAACGCTTGTAACGTCAGAAGTCCCTCAAGGCCCGCTCCTCTTCATCATCTACATCAACGATCTTGATGTCGTAATCATCAGCAAAATAAACAAATTCGCCGATGACACGAAACTCTGTCAAAAAGCATTCACCGAAAGGGATAGGCAACTATCCAATCGACCTCAACCGTCTTCTGCAATGGACTGAAACCTGGCAAATGAGCTCCAACATTGAAAAATGTTCAGTAATGCACGTTGGTGCAAATAACTGACATTTCCAACACACGATGTATGACATACCTATTGAAACAGTCCAGCAACAAAGAGATCTACGTATTATTATCATTGAAAATCTTGAACATGACAAACAAGTGGAAAAAAGCGTCAAAAATGCGAGCAGGATTCTTGGTTTCATTGCACGAAACTTTGAATATAAGTCAAAGAACATAATATTACCGCTCTATAAAACGCTAGTCCGGCCTCATTTAAAATATACAGCGCAACTCTGGTCTCCTACCTCACGAAAAAATATTAATAAAATGGAAAAAATACAATGGAAAGCAACGAAGATGATTCCAGAACTCCACAATCTCAGCTTTGCAAGACATTTTTAACGCCTCGAACATATATCCCTAAAACAAAGAAGACTGTGAGGACAACTTATTGAGACCTTTAAGTATCTCAACAGCCTTAACAATGTTACCCTGGATGGGCTTTTCGAAAGAGACGGTAACGTACGAACCAGAAATTACGGTCAAAAAATATTACTGAGAAACTTCAAGATTTCTCAAGCTATGAACTTTTTTCCTGTTAAAATTGCCTCAACTTGGAACCAGCTGCCAGAAAACACAGTTTCTGTTACCGGAGGGAAAATCTCGACACCGACCTCGACACCGAACTCGACCCAAACTGAAAATTCTTGAGATCTCCAGAAAAATCTTAAAACGAACAGTTTCGTTAATTAATTTCGTTCTATGCATCGTAGAACCTTCATTTTGGTTTCAAATTAAAGCTAATAACCTACTCTCACTGCATGGCTATAAACTAACCCCCCTTGATTAATGACCTGCACTTGGGGGGACACCGTTGTAGTGCCTCGGAAATATCGAAATTAATTTAGAATGATCTTAGAGTCGATTGAAAAATATGATGTATTTTAGTAATATTTTTAGAGTTAATTTTTATACGTTTCATGTCATTTGAAACTAGTATTTTAAAGTTAAAAATTCAATCGTAGCTACAACTTCAAATTGTAACCCTCGTTTATAAAACACCATAGTCAACCACGAACCTATAGGCTAAGTGCCCGTCAGTTTCCTCGCAACCGTTACCGAGTGAACAGCAATTTTATTCGCGCTTTCAGTCTCCCTGACAGGTAAGGTTCTATTAACAATGTGTTAGAGAGTTTTGCATTTCACTTACGTACTAGATATTCTTTGAACTTGTCTTTTTGCTGAGCCTAGATGTTCCCCTGCAGGTTTAAGATTTCCTTTTTAAAGTGAAACAGTTTTGATACCATGCGTACTTGACAGATTGTAGGGCAAACATCTCATTTCATTGTGCTTATATTTTCATTCAAACAATATGAATTGTGTTTGAAATTGTCGTGCTTTGATTCGCATTACTCTGAGGTTTATAATTAATTCAAATATAGAACGTTTTGAATAATAATCAAATTCATTGTCTAATTTCGTCTCACTCAAGTCTCTACGTTCGAGTATTTTATGATGAGCATACTGAAATATCGACCAGCCATTTTGATACGGTTATTAAATTTCATGGCATCGGGTAGAACCTGCCTATCGATATCTCGTTTGGTGTTCCCTGTAGCAGCCAGCTAATTAGGTACGATGCTTTAATGTTTTACTCAACAGTTGTGTTATAAAGTTGCCTTGTGCTATTGATTTTTCTTGCTAAATTCTGTATTTATTTCTAGTTACTTATTGGTCTTCATCCGGGCAGGTTTCAGTTACGGGTTTCAGTTCCAGTTCCAGTCTCAGTTTACGGATTGCAAGTTCTCAATTTTGATCTTCGATCTTGGCCTTAACTTCTGCTCTGATTTTGATCGTGTCCGATAAAAAATCTGTAAGCTACGAAGCCGATCGTATCACTTCCCTCAAAGAACATCACCCATGAAATAATTACCGCAGAAAAATAACACGTTCCCTAAACCGTTCCTTGACACCCGTTTTCGAGTTCACTAACGATATTTATACCTTCCGGTCCCAAAAATTATTTCTCATCTATTCATTCCATAAACTTCATTTACATATCAAATTAAAGCTAATAATCTGGTCATGTGCAGTGTTTAAATTAAAACCTCGTACAATCAACCTTCATAGCATGGGGCACGCCAATTGTTGACACTCGTTTTCGAGTCCACTAACGATATTTATACCTTCTGGGCCCACGAGTTATTTCTCATCTATTCATTCCACAAACTTCATTTACATATCAAATTAAAGCTAATAATCTGGTCATGTGCAGTGTTTAAATTAAAACCTCCTACAATCAACCTTCATAGCATGGGGCACGCCAATTGTTGACACTCGTTTTCGAGTCCACTAACGATATTTATCCCTTCCGGGCCCAAGAATTATTTCTCATCTATTCATTCCACAAACTTCATTTACATATCAAATTAAAGCTAACAATCTGGATATGTGCAGTGTCTAAATTGACAGTTGCCTCTGTTGTACTCGTGCTACTATATAAGGGTATTACTGCATTATTGTGCTGTCTTTATTATTGTATTATGATGCCATCCGCGTATCAGTACTTTACAAATGGCAGTCGTGTCAAGATTAGAAACAAGAAACAGTTTGATACAGGTTATTATCTTTTTATTTAAATGAACGAACGTACTCAAATTTAGTGAAAAACCCCTTCGGCATACCTGTATGCGTTAATCCGTATTAGAAGAAATGACATATATAGAAGTATTTCTTGTTCTATTCTATCGGATATTCTACAGTCTGCGTAGGGATGTTTAACGCCCTTAAAAGTTACCCAACACATTCACTAAAACTCATCTATTCGAATGTTTGCTAATCTTCAAACATCCAATGTGAACATATGTAGAATTGCATTTCTGAAGCCTATTTGCTGAAGTATTCTAATATTCTTGCGGTGTTTGTTAAAATAGTTGGCACGTCCTGAGAATTAGGAGTTCATGCGTATGCATTACATTAGCCCGCTCTACGTGCATAAATACATGGTATTTTATCAGTACCCAGAGTACCTTTCATACAATACCCGCTCCTTCGTTCATAATCATCCATTCACTATTTTCGTACTGGAACTTTTAGCACACGTGCATGTAAATTTTACAACATTCTAGTCTCAGAGTCACACTCAGACCGGGGCAAAATTTTCCCTTCCGGCATCGTGCAATGTCTGTTCGTGCATTGTGACGTTGGAAACCCGAAGTATTTCTCCTAGATTTCTGATTTTGAAAAAATACCAAGGCAAATTTTTCTTACATCAATTGTGTACTGATTTCAACAAAGCTTTTCAAAACACCTCTGCCTCTGCACTCCATCAAAGCAAACAACGAAATGCAGTTGGCTATTTCTTTTTCAGGAAATTATTCGTATGTTGAAACTGCAACATTGAAAGCTGATTGTTGTTAAGACTAGTTGTTGCAACTCTACGGTATTTTCTAACACGAATTCGCTCACCTCTATTAGACTTGTTCTCCGGTTTGCGTCGCTTCACGTACCGGATGACTGTCCTCCAACTGTGGACGATGCGACATCAACAATCTTCGACCGCGACACACAACCTCTACTCACGCGACTATTATCCCTATACTAGTGTTAGTAACTAAATCTACTTAGCCTAATATTTTACGAGTACAAATCTCCACGACAACGACTACTTTCAACGAACAACCAGCCTGCAACCTGCACCTGCGCCATTTCTCGCTCACACAACTACCGTCCCGATGCGCACACGACAGAGCTCAACCCACGACTGAGGTTGCCTCCGCATCACCCCTCACTCAAGCCCAGGCGTCGCCGTTGAGGTGCCACTTACTAAATTATACATTTTGCCACACTGATGCCTCGGTATGCAGGATACATCTTTCATGTCTTACGACATGAAATTTCATAATTTCAAGTTTACTACTAGAAGACAATCAGGTAGGAGTTAATGTTGAATGTTTAAATGTTCCTCCTTGAATAGGTTCGACTCTTGTATGTTTAAGGTTATTGCGTAACGCTGTGATGAATACTCTTGCAACGGAATGCGTTTAGAGTCAGCTAGTGGTAGAGAACCATTTTCTCAGTGCGTTTCTGGTTCCGGTCCCATTCATGTGCCTGCCGTTGTCATGTAAACGTTCGTGTCTGTACTATAACCAAAACTGTGTTCACTAAAATAAACCTGGTTAGCGTAATCACGCTCCTATGATTTTTCTAACCTTCTAACAGTTAACACACTGAAGCTAAACATGCAACCCATTACGGGGAAATGTTTTGCAACGTTTGTTTACCTGCGTTAAAAATGTTGATGTCGCTGTTTATGTCTTCCAGAATGTAGTTGAGACACCTGCGCATTCAATCAGTTGAAAGAAATAATGTTGTAAAGTAATTTTTATGCCTTAGAAACCTAGTCCCATTTATTGTCATCAAAAACGTGACACAAGTCCGTAGTTTTGTTGATGAGTATTCTTTATTGTGGCATAATGTATAAATTAGTAATTGGCACCTCAACGGCGACACCTGAGCTTGAGTGAGGGATGATGCAGGGGCAGCCTCAGTTGCGGGTTGTGCCCTGTCGTGTGTGTAACGGTACCGTGGTTGTGAGAGCAAGAAACGGCTCAGGTGCAGGTTGCAAGCTGGTTTTTCGTTGAAAGTAGTCGTTGTCGTGGAGAGCTGTACTCGTAAAATATTAGGCTAAGTAGATTCAGTTACTAACACTAGTATAGGGATAATCGTCACGCGAGTAGAGGTCGTGTGTCACGATCGAGGGTTGTTGATGTTGCATCGTCCACGGTTGGAGGACATTGTGGCGGTACGTGTTTTCTTTTACACAATTATTTAAATGCAACAACATACACACGTAATCGCACTAGAGGGACTCTAATGCTCTGAATACATGATATGTTAAAAGATATTCCCAGTACTTCTTTTCAATGGCAAGATGAGGGTTATGATACACACAAAAGATTTAATACACGCTATTGTAAATTCACGTGATGGGAAATGTGAGTCATCTACCACATTTTGGCATATAACCCACAACATGATATCCTATTAACCAGTGCAGTATTAATGGATTAACTGCTTACTTAATAGTTGAATAATTAAATGTGCGTACAGAACAAATTAATTAAATGGCGTTCA
>VCRD01008681.1:0-16848 GCA_006783055.1 Trinorchestia longiramus
AAGAGTAGAGTAAGGGAAGAGTAGTGTGGGGAAGAGTAGAGTAAGGGAAGAGTAGAGTAAGGGAAGAGTAAGGGAAGAGTAGAGTAAGGGAAGAGTAGAGTAAGGCAAGAGTAGAGTAAGGGAAGAGTAGAGTAAGGGAAGAGTAGAGTAAAGCAAGAGTAGGGTAAGGAAAATAACAGCTCCACGCTAGCGGCTCAAAGACTTCAGATTTCGATCGACGATGGGTGCCGCAGGCGTGTAGTTCTTCATATTTAACCATCACTAGATTAAGCATTGCCATTTTTTCAGTTCACTGTCACGCTCAGGGTAAAATGAATTGTTCCCTTCTCATTTTTTAATCACGTCAATTGATTGAGTCACGCATATTTCCTGATAACCAGGGCTCATATCTAAAGTTTGTTATATTCAATGATAAAATCTTACCTCGAGGAGAAAGTCAGCTCACTATTGTTCACACAATTTTTAATGAAATTTGTAATCTTGTGTGCCAAAAAATACTCTACAGTCCATAAGGGTACTTGCTTCTGGAGAAAAATTTGTACCCATCACTTTTTCCAGGAAGATAAAAAACATAGATAAAGTCAGTTGATATCAGAAAAAGCCCTAATTTTATCAGGAAAATACGCCATACTCTATGTAAGATAATTTGATCATTTAAAAATCAGGGTTCAAGACGTCTATTTAGGACAAAATGTTTCAGAATAGATTTGGCAAAAAACAACTATAGTCTTAAAGTAAGTGTGCCTTCATATGCGTCGTATAAGCGTTAGAAAGTGGAATTATCATTTCCCAATATAATTAAAAATGCAAACATTCCTCTCCAATCCTAATCTTACTGTACATCAGGGAGACCTACCTCTAATAATCTAGTGAATTTGTTAATAAAGCAACGTCTGGACCTCGTTAATGCACTGATACAGAGTGTAGCGATTCAGTGCTCTGTTTGATCCAAGACAGACTGCAGTTTACGCGTCGGCAAACAAATGTAGCTGTAGCTTCAGCAATTCTGCACGCCAGAATATCACTCCATTAATTTTCATTTCATTTGTGTCCAGTCTTGCGTTCATCGCTCTTGGAGCGGGTGCGAGTTGCAGCCATTGCACACTGCTCATCCTTGTTAACAATTTTTTTTATGAATTGAATTCACGGATGAAGATATACGGACACGACATACAGTTCAATACCTCATAAGTTTAAACGGAACGGTAGAGTTTATTTTCTAGTGTACTGTAACAGTGCTGCAAGTACATACTTTGAAGTGCGCAGCATTGGTATAGTTCTTTAAGTTCTTTACAGTCATAACCTCCCACCAGAAAAAAGGATAAAAACTTTATCCTAAGCAAGGAAAAAATACAAAAGCTATGGCAGTGCAATTACTTTAGTACATTTATACCGGAATTCATAGTTTGACCAGTCCACATGTTGGTGTCGAGAGATACTTCTGTACACGAACATATTATCCTTTCTATGGACTTTTCTGTAATTTTTTCGTTCACAATGAAGGCCAAATTCACACAATGTATTGAAAGGAAATTTTTCTTACATAAAATTGTGTTTATGTTACCGTTAGCAAATGCACTTCATCCATAACTTCGTTGCTAAAATCCAGCTTACATGTATTGAACGTTTTACACTTTCCGTAATTTAAGTCTCAGGGACTGAAAAATAATGACATTGGTTTATCGATACGCAGCAAAATATTAGATCCAGAGTAAAAGATCAATCTAACACAAAAACTTACTTTTTCTTTTGAAGATTGATGCGTTACTTAACAAATGAGCACATCACTTTTTCAAGAGTTTTAAATTATATACTACAACTCATTCTCTCAAGCGTCATAAATTATGCAGAACGACGATCTCACAGACCGCAAGAAGCTTTATTCACGACATTGCTCACTCCGACTTCTTTCGTAGAGTTGCTGGCCAGGCATGAATCAGCAATGGTTGTTGGAGGCCAATTTACGACCATTCCTTCATTCTTGCAACATTTCACTTTGCGTAAATCAAGAAAAAGTATCGAGGCTTGTTCCGGTAACGACGAGCGAAAATACAGAAAGAAGCTTACGTTCCTAAGCTCCGAGAATGAAATTATTCCTGATGCAACCGTCAACAGACAAACATTTCAACGCAAATGCTGGAGTGTCACACTCTATATTTTTCTGGGCTTGTCTCTTAAATCCCCTCACTGGCCTTCCCAGACAAACACGAGAATGAAAAGTGACAGCATAAGTAGCGTGTAGCTCGTGTTCCTAGTGTCATCGAATGTCTACGACTCATGAATGAAGCAGAACTCGTGAACTACGAGTGAAGCAGAACTCGTGAACTACGAGTGAAGCAGAACTCGTGAACTACGAGTGAAGCAGAGCTCGTGAACTACGAGTGTAGCAGAATTCGTGAACTACGAGTGAAGCAGAGCTCGTGAACTACGAGTGAAGCAGAACTCGTGACGATAAGAGAGCCTAAATGAGATACTTCACAGGTCATTTTACTTCGTCACGCAAACCAGAGACAACGGCACACCAACTGAATTCTGTAAGTTGTTTTTAAAACTCCATCCACAGTTCTATAAAGTTCGCTAAATATCGTTAAAGAAGAACTAACGGTGTCATGGTAATAGATTACAAAAGTTAATGAAAGTAATGAATTATTTTTAACTTTTGAAACTTTCAATTCCTTTGCTTCCAGTTATTTTATGAGGGCTGAAACTGTTCGAGAATAACTGGCCAGTTTTATAAAGTTGAGGTGTTCATTCTGCTTATGTTTTACCATTCACTATTTTTGTAAGAGGCATAAACTCAAATGAATATCTAATTATTTTGATTCTTAAAGAACATCCTTTAATTAACCTAAGTAAAAATAGAGTAAGAACTGTATGATCGCAAATGGTAGAACGTTGATTACTTTCTATATTGCTATTGCAGAAAACTTCGGTTCATAATGTTTGCAATATATATCGATCACGTTTTAAAAATTTTAGTTGCTATACTTATGCAAGTTCAGAACAAAGAAAATATGGGCATCTTGTGCACTTTTACATCACAATTTAAAATTTAAAATCGCATTGCAAAAAATTACGCGTGAACATTCTGTGAATAAAAACGTTGGTCATGCAAAAAAATGTCCGGTAAACTGATAAAAACAGATAATACTGGATGGTATGGAATTTGGTTGCAATGTTATTGCTTTGGACAGTTTTTATAAGATTCTTGTTGGTATCTGCAATTATTTTGAACCACTCATCTTGGCTCACTCTTTTTAAATCCATTAGATTTCTTGGGTCTTTTTTTCTGAACTCGTAGCTTCATTATTGTCACCAGAAGTTTTCAATGGGGTTGAGGCCTAGTGACTCACCTGACCACTGCATTATTTGATTTTATTCTATATTCTGTTCCAGTATGTTTGCGATTGTTATCCTGCTAAAACGTCCATCCTTCTTACAAGTTCAGTCTGTTCTTTTTCATTTTGAATTTGGTCTGTTTCTCTGAAAAACTTTACTCCTGATATCGCATTCTTGGGAACATATGCCTAGTCTTTTTCCATCAAACGTTACTTACATTATTACTAACTAACTCTTTTCGTCTCATCAGATCATAGTGAGTTCTCCCAAAACATTGCAGACTTCTCCAAATGTTCATTGACAAATTTACGACGATTTCTAACTTAAATAGCTTCAAAAAAGGTGTCTTTCTGGGTGTTCGAGAAAGAAGCCTTTCTGTCAGGAAAAAGTTGCTAACCGTGTTCTTACAAACCTTTTGTTCCAGCCGTTCCAAAATCTTTTTGAAGTTAGATCAAGTCGTTCGAGGGTTTTTCTTAACTCTGTGGACAATATTTCTGGACATACGATCTGAAACTTTAGAAGGATGTCCAGAGTGTGGTAGACTAACGGTTGACTGACAAGTCTTGAGTCGATGAATAGTGTCACCTGAGGCTGAAATTGATATTTCCGATTTAATTGAAATTTCTTTTTTTGATAATTCTGTAAACTTCGCCAAAGTATAAATAAAATCAAGGAATGATTTACGGAACTCCTTATCCTGCAACCGTTAAGCATTGAATGAGAGCATCTGTTTTGCTCGACGGACTTTCGATTTTACCTAGGGATTTTTTGAATCTTTCATCTGATTTCAATCTCTCTAGAAATTTCAATACAAATTGACTTTTGTTTTAAAGTTTTCTCATACTGGTATGTTGGATACTTTTTGGTATGTTACTTCAAGATTTCAAATAATATAATAATCACACTCTATTTTTCTGTCACACGATTTTTAATTTGAATTCGTCGTACAAAAATAAGCAAGCTACTCGCTCACTTTAATTGTCTGGATTAATTGCAGAAAAAATGGAACAATTTTACACGCATGGAGAAGAATATAATAGTATTTTACATTCACAACCCACATTGAAGCTCAAGCTGACTTTTGATTCCTAATTTTACAATTTTTGGCTTCTTTCACTATCAGCATAGATATTTTTAAATGTTTAGTCATGTGGATAAACTTATGGATTTAGTCTATTTCTGAAAGCCTCATATTCTATTTAAATAATACCAGAACAACATTGTAACTAAATAAGGACGTTTGTCTAATTATTTTTATCTGTTTTCTTCTAATGTAATACTACGTATTGTATTTGCTCAATACTATGCTGATATAACGTATTGAGCCTGCTTAATGCTATATTATTACTATATATCTGACACGTAGCTTCTTAATACTATGTTCGAAATATAGCAGAATGGATACGAGTTTAAATCCGAATTTTATCGAGGCAGCTCACATGAAATCGTACTTTCTCAGCGCCTCAAAAAAATCATCTGCAAATACATTTCAAATCTGAGTTTCGTTCGCCATCTGACGGCATTAACTAAAAATTTACAAAATAATACGCTTCCAATAGTTCTTGAGGGTTTTAAGCTTCTAAGAATTCGCCATAGACGTTATTTAAAAGTACGTCATTTATTTCATGTCAAAGAAACGGCTTTCTGCTGATGGAAAGAATGTCTAAAATTTACAATTGTTATCTGTGAGGTGAAACAAATGTTTTGAATGCGGTGTTGTACGTGTGAGTGGAGTAAAGTATGACATTTTGAGTAATATTTCGAATAAAATTTTTTTTGGTCGTCGTCAGAGAGCGTCTAGAGGTGAAGAATCTATGCTACAACAAATGCAATCGATGGTGTTGGCAAAATTAGAACCTTCCCAGCTGCTGTAACGAACTATTGATTAGTCAGTAGCATTAGTGATCAATGCAATATTCGATTAAATTCTCAACATAGCACTTGAATAGGTCTAAGTATCATAGCACAGATTCAATGTTTTCTCTAAGGTATCACGGACCGATCTGTCTTAAAGTAAAAATGATTTACGGACCCTGGAACTGGGTGTATAAATTGGCTTGTGCTTGGTGTCATTGGCGTCAATGTTGACGAAAGTAATGCACATCCCCTCTCAAATGGGGCTCCTTTTGCTTATATTTTTAATGCTATTTGGTCATAAATTTGAGTATCCATTGTGTAGGCGCCAGTTTTGATTCAAATCCATAGATTCCTAAACTAAAGGAATATAAGTTCAAGCTATGAAAACATTTCGGAAAACCGCATCCTAAGAGACTCAAATTTCTATTCAAGATCCAAAATTATACATAAATCGCCTCTCTAGTGAAACGAAACAGTTGTTGCTGTAAGACCAACAAAGAATCTTGAGTAAGAGAAACTGTTCGATAACTTTGAAGAGCGGGACCAGCAGAGAGCCTTAACTCTTTGGAGACTGACTGTAGCTCTCGCTACCGCCGTGTTTACAGCCTGTCAAGGTAACTTTGCTTGTTGTAAACACGCCCTTTGTTACCTCTCGCTACAACCGTGTTCACAGCAATCAAAATAAACTTAGCTCGCTGCGAACACAACGGCTGGCAGTGGAAGCCAGAGTTCACATCAGTCACCAAAGAGTTAATTAAATGGTGACAGAACTGAGGGCTGTGAGATTTAGGAGCTGATTGATGGGAACAAATTTGCAGGCGTTAGAGCTTAAATTTTAGTTAAAAGATGTCTTCAACCTGCAGAAAGGGCAATGCAAATCCAAACAAATTATCTTTTTAGTGAATGAAAGTAGTTCGAAAGAACTTATGACCATGCTTGCCTTCGAATTTCGAACATGGTAGTATCTGTAAATTGAATGGTCACTTACTAAAATGAGGACTAATTTGATAACTTCAAAGTAAAACTTACAGCACACCATCATATCTTCATACAAACCACATCACGCCGTTCATTTTTGATGTGCGTCAATGGGATGATCAAGTGAGCAATGATTTGCCTTTGCACTCCTTAGAAGAAGTTGTCAGTTGAAGAGGATCACGTAGCGATATTTTATGACACTAACTCGAGGCCCTAAGTGGAACTCCCCGTCTCACTGGAACAGAAAATGAAGAAAAACAACACTCGAGTTGCTGCCAGCCAACCAAGAGCTGGCAAATATACCCTGAGCCTCATTCATCATTGTAATAAATCAAGTAGGTCCTTGAGCTGGGAGCTTCTAAGTGAATATCCTCTGCGAAATCCCATTTATCCAAATAAAGCCCAGAAAAATTACAAATTTCTTTCAACCGAAGGACGAGCACAGAAGAGGAATTTTGACGGTCAATTCAAATGCCACTAACTTGATGACGTGTGTGACGTTGCAAACGTGTTCATTTTCTGCCATGACTCAGTCCCCGTGTTTTCGTAATCTGAAATTTAATTAACATCATTAGTTTCAATGGACCAATGGAAATATCTTTAGTAATTTATGCGCATAAATGTATGTTTTTTTCTAGTTGACCCATACATGCATTAGGTTGGTTCATATCACTTAGACTCACGCACTTTGGGTTACTTACATTAGAAGCCTGTAGTTGGTAGATGGATTAGATAATTTTCTTTAGTATATTACTTCATTATCGTGCTCATCTTCTTGATCCATTGTTCTCACGTGGGTGCACAACCAAACTAACAACCCCACAGACTTCTTTCCTATTTTCTCAGCTGCACAAAATTGTTAAAGATCAACACGTGTAAAATTTTTCAAAAAGCTGTATAATCATTCCACTGAGAAACAAACTATATCAAACTATAAAAATGCTACGTTTTGATGTAACCATCATCATCACGCTGAAACAATACAGAAAAAATTGCAGCAACGTTGAAAAAATTTGTAAATGTTATTGAAGCTAAATTAGCATTTTGCAAGAAAATGTACACTTCTCTTTCTTTCCTGTTCTACACCCCTGTAAGGCTTCAACCTTACTGTGCCTCGGACATTTCTTTTATTAATTCTCATTGCGGTATATTCAAAACCTGCTTCTGACTTGGCACCACTTTACTTGGAACAGATGTTCGATATCTATTCTTTCGAAGCGTGGAAGCAATAATTGTAATGTACAGCAGTCATGCATTTCTTTTCTCTCTCTCGAGTTCCGCCTTTTGTATCATTCCCACGTTCACCGCTTTGTACACAAATTGTTTCGAATAACAGGTGCTAAAGAATCCCAAAATACTCGTAGGGCATGATAACCAGCTTTGTAAAAATTCAAGTACGATGCACCAACACGAAAAAATAATGTATTTCAATGATTGACCAGTGCATAGGATTTTACAGAGTAATGTTAACATCAGATCTAACTACCATAATAATGCTTTCAAACCTTCAGTTGAGATACTTCGAAGTACGGAAAGTGCAACCCGACTTTTGCACTGAAAAACTTGGCTTTCTTAGTGAACCTTGCCGAGTTACCTTGTCAGTGCAAGCAACTAACTAACATTGATGACGTCAACAGTAATAAGTGAAATTTTAGCCTTGTCTTACCACATTTAATGGAATGACTGGAGGTAAACATAAATACTGCCTCCCATTTGTCAAAGCTTTTGAACGTAAACACGGCTAGACTATGTATGTAGAGTGACTTTATTTTATATGAATTGATGGTTTTTAATCTAGTAAGCAATGTTAATTTCCGTTATACACGACACGTTTAAACGTTTTTTGCTTCATCCATATTTTCCGATGCTTAGAAACTTTTTCTTGCGGATGCATTCATTAAAATATCAGTGCGAGTTCAGCCCCACCTCTTAAATGTGCACATTAGTTTAATTACAAGAGCTAGAGAATTGAGCTTTTTTTTATGTATTACACTTTCCTCATATTCCGGCTCCCAAATTTATCTGAGATAATATCTACCGTACATTACGATCATTGTGCTTAATAATCGAGCTTATATTCCTACCAACTGATTAATTTTCATTTGAGTAAAATATTCCCCAAAATTCTTTTTCGTATACAAAATTGTGTAGGAGAATTTTGTTCTGCAGTTTGATAATAGGTGTTAGAAATAGCCTATTTTTCTGAAATTTTTATGTTTCAGAATTTTAATTGCCAGTGCAAAATTACACGTCAAATAATAACTGGAAACACGGCATTGGGGATCTTTCATAGCTCATCCTTTGTACAAATGTGCAAACCAACCCTTTCGTATAATTTGTGAATGCGGCTAAATTCAAGCTCTTCTTAAGATTACATAAATCTTCTGTGCAAGTTATTTTCTGTTAGCAGAGCAGGAAAGGCACTCGCCCAAAACACGAAAATAAATAAACTGATGAAGAGGAAAGACTGAGGACCCAGTTTTGTTTTGTTCTTCAGACCCACCTGCTCTGGACAGCGCCGGTGTTTGCTTAGCTGATTTACTTTGCAGCTGAAGTTTAGGAGTAACAGATATAAATCTGAATTTAGAGTTTTACGTAGATTTTTAAGTTTTCAACTGCTCAAAAACAAGCAGACTATCTAATTCTATTTGTATTATAGGTTAAACTTGTAGTTATTTATACACCAGAGCATATATAGTTCTTACATTATAAAGTTTTTGTATTGAAAAAGTTTTCAATTCTCATGTTTCTAGATTCCGGAAGCCCAAGCACCAACCACGCAAGGAGTAGTTTTGGTAAAAAAAAATGTAATTTGGAAAGTAAAAGTTATGCCTACAGTCTCCATCATTGTGAACTGGCTAACGGAAGCGCATTTAATGAATAATTTTTTGAAATCAACTTTCGAAGTATATTATTTCATCATCCACGGTTCAATCCATACCTATTTTCGAAGTGGAGAAACCATGAAACTCATAAACAAAGCATGAAAGGCAGAGTTATCACTAAAGTCATGGGCAAAATTTTGTGCAATATAACACCTAGTAAGGTTTTTCATCGTGACTTCTCATATATAGAAAAAATTAAGCATTAAATTAGGCATTGTGAGAGTGATGGAGAAGTCCTGGATGCACAAGGTAACAGCATTGAGTATGCATAGATCAGTTTATCAAAAACATACATGAAAATATTATTCATTATGAATAGTTATGATTTCTAGGAATGGGAACTTGAAGGTCGATCTGAAACGTGAAGCACTTAGTAAAAAATACAACATGAATACAGCTGCCATGGCTCCATTCAAACGATATTACACTGAAAAAAATTTTAATATTAATTTTATATTCTTGGAAAAGGATCTCAATTTATATATTGACACATCAAAAATAATTATTTTATTTTTTGTCATTAGTTAACTGAAGAGGAGCTCAATTTGTATATGTTTAGTTGACTAGTATTCGGTTGGGAAGTTAATATTAATATTTATGTTCATATTGGGATCACGATATTACAATACTTCAACAGGAAAAAACTTGGGATCAAATAACTATTAATAAAAGTTATAGCTCAAATATTTGCTTTCTTCAAGTTAAATAAGATTGAAATTCACCCATTACTTCTATAGTTGATATCACAATTGTGAAATGTAATTCATACAGGGAGACTAAATACAATCAAACTAAGAGCTTCAACATCTTTTGAAAGTGAAATATGATCAAAGTTTAGTAAATAAATGAATTAAATCTCAATAAAAATACTTTATGTTACGTTGAATATAATAGAAGATTAAACGTCGAATAAAAATTAAATATTATACAAATTTTTAAACGTTCGGATTTCGTACACATAACAGTTTGGAACTTTTGTTCAGATTTTTCTTTCGGGTGACCAATATAATCAGAAGAAGGTAATACAATTTTTTCGACGCCTATGTTGTTAACCTTGTTTGCGATTTCTATTCTCACCCTAAGACTCAATTTGGTGCTTATCCAAAGCCAAAGATAATGATTTTACTTATAACTGTAAAATAATTTTTAATTATTGTGTTTGATATTATTTACTCCAGGTAGTCTTTTTCTGTAGAAACAACAGTTCATATAAAATAAATGCCCTCTCGTAATTACTTTGCCAAGCTTATTAAGTAATCTTCCTTATTCAGTTCATTCTATTCAGAAATCTAACTTAGTTTATATTCTGCCCTACTTAGTAGTTTTTCAATTTAATATTCTACCCTTTTCATTGATCAGCCCTATTCAGTAATCTGCTATGTTCAGTAATTTACTATATGTATTCATTGAACCTATTCAGTAATCTGTTTCACTCAATAATCTGCACAATTCATAAATTTGCATTTTTTTCAGTTCTGTCCTATCATTTTTGTACTCCACAACGCTTAAGGTAACTAGCTGTTACTCGTGTAATACCTATACATACGTATTTAAAGCTAAAAATCAGAGTATTATTATGTTCTTTCATTTGATTCTCATCTATTTTTCGCCCACTTTAAACTGGAACGTAAATTTTGTAGACTGCATTGCGCGACTGCCCACAGACTCGAATTGATTTCACATGTCATTCCAGGACGCTTGTGGGTGTCTGCAGCCCCAGTAACTGCTATCTTTCCACTTCGCTTGGCAAGACTGCGTCAAAATCGATCAAGTCTTTCGTCCAAGGCTGCTCCTTGCGACGTCTGCAACCAGAGCGTCAATAGCGCCTTGATTAATGTACAGTTTTTGAATGCTATCGGGTATTCACTCAGCACGTGAGCAAATATTTACGCTGGTTCTTTTCAAACGAGGGAGTCTTAATTTACAACACACACTTCAAAAATAAGTCATTAATACCACCCAGTATGGACAGGGAAAAATATCTTAGTAAACAGGGCTGACATCGATTACGGGAGATTAATGTCCTACAAATTCCTGATTATTGACTTATTTACATTAGATGACTGATTAATAAATTCCTGATTAGTGAGGAACAAATTCTCGATTTGAAACTAAAAAAGTTCTGGTTGGTATTATTAATGTCATGATTAAAAATTGCTGCATTCAGAAGACTCTGTACATGATTGAAAAGAGAGTTGTTTATTAATGCAAAATAATATCTTTCCATTCTACTATGATGAATTTAGCCCACAACTGAGAACTCTTATACTTTTATGGAACAAAAATCAACGTTACCAGAAAAAGAATTTAAAAACTCTTTAAATTTTTATATGGCGGGGCATTAAGTTAACTTTTTCCGATATATCTGTGTGAAGTAAAGAATTTACTCGCCAATAAATTTAATATGCATGGTTACTAGGCAAGATATTGCATGTATTTTGTGATGAACCTTTTGAATATTTATTGACATTATATTTATAGCTTTTCTCTCAGGTATAAGATGGTAAAGTCGAAATCAAGGAGGTACACATACAAAAACAGGTACACGTTTTTTCTTTAATATCCGAAGCAGTTATTATATGTCATCTTCTGAGATTCTTGCGCTAAAAAAGCACTGATTGAGAGAACAGAGGGCGTAATGACTGAGAAACATCTCCCGCTGCAAGGAAATAAATTATTCCACTATATATCATAGTACCTAGACAGTTCCCGTGGAAATTTCACGATTTAAATTGAACTAATTGGAAATTATTATAAGGTTGAATGCATTGAAAATTTAAAACGAATTATTGTGTTTTAAATTAACACTTTTCATTAATTTTTTCAGAACTTCTTTTCTGCATCTTATCTACCGATAACATGGTTCTGATAGTACCCGTTGAAATTCCTTCTTTTAAAAGTGATAAAATTAGGGATCTATGAAATGAAATATATTTTTCAGTTTTCCCCGTGAATATTTTTCATGAATCAATCATTAACACTTTATATCAAAACGCCAGGTATCTCTTTAAATAAATAAATTTATATATTTTTTGTGCGTAATCTCTCTTATGTTGTTACAATGTGAATCTCCCTTAGATACTGGTAGTTAAATCCATAAACTGTGTATATTATTATATAGTGGAATAGACAGTTTGTTGCTTGCTTGCTTGCTTGCTTGGTCCGTCTCTCTGTCATGCTCTTTAGGATTTAGATAGGAGGAAATTCAGTAGGGTATATATGTACTGTATTGTAAGCATTGTATTGTGGAAACAAAAGGCACATCCTTCAATGTGAAAACTCGTTTGCAAAATCTGAGTCCACAGCCAATTCAAACGAAAAATTTTAGTAAAAAACACGTGAATTTTCACGTGTGGGTCTACTAGTTATTTCTTAAGTTGTTGACAGTCAACGTAAAGAATAAGGAAAAACGCATACGTTATGAGAAGAAATTAAAATAGATCTAGGAGAAAAATATGTTGAGAATCCTAGCACAGAATAAATTTTCAGGTTGAAAGCTGACGTTGAGGACGCTGTTCTGTTTAAATGTAAACTTTCCCTTACAAAATAAATGGAGGAAGTGTTCATAGTTCCCGTACACAAGCCTTCCCCATCTCCCACATGCGAAGTTCTGAAACATTCATGAATTTTTACGTAGAGCTCAGGATTTCAGCTTCAGGAAAGGTCGAGGGGACAACAGCATTTCAAGATACGTCAAATACGATTGTTGTATCTTTATTTCTGTATTAACTGTATTGAATGTACACAACGTTTGTGTTTGTTTTATTTTGGTTGATACAATTCACCACTCAAAAGAAAAAATAAATTAAAAAAATACGAGACAAAAAATTAAATTCACGTGTGAAAGAAATTATCTACACAGACTTTTCCGATATAATTGATAAGATGGGTTGGATTTTCTGATATGGTATTTTTATATCCTTCTCAGGTTTTCGAATAATTTTTTATAGCGTGCACGTGTTTGCATGCAAATCTTCGCAGTTATTAACTATGATGTATTTAATATCTACAGTGATTCAAGTGTTAAAATTTTATGGTCATTACTTCATTTCATAGCTATCGCTGAATCAAGTATTAAATCTTCATACTCATTAACTGAATTCAAGTATTTACATTGTTTAAAGTTTTAATTCTTTCTAGTTATAACCTGCATTTAATTTTTTGCGTTGATCCATGTGTAAAATCTTTGCTGTCATGGATTCCATTTCAATTTTTACATAGTTTGTAATAAAAATCAAAGCGTATATTCACGAAGAATATCAGTCTCAAGTCATTATTTTCAATTTTTTCATAAATCGGAGTATATGTATAATTAGCGAATTTTTGCACGTTACGCAGTCTGACACGAGTAAACTATTTGAGTTTTTTTGGCATGACTTCTTAAGAACGAGCAAACCAACCAGAGCTGTTACCTTTAGAAATTATTAATGAAAGTAAATGTTTCGTCACAGAAAAGTCTTTGAAAGAACCCATATGTTAACGCAGTTCTCATCGTCGCACACGAAGAAAAAAAATGTGATTTTACTCTAAGTATTGTTTTCATTGGTTTCTCCTGAGATCATACTTTTAATAAGCTCGGTGAAAATTTACTGCGTTCTGTAGCTTATCTGGATTAAAATCATTTATAATTCGCCCTTGGGAAGCCTAAAATCATTGAAAAATATTTATTCACACACTTTTAACCTATTTTGGTTGCTTGAATGATGTAAATTTCTTGTTAAAAGTAACTACATTAACGCTTTGTAAGTCCCGAAACATTCCAGGAATAGCTTGGCAAAGTCTCATTTTTCACGGCTGTTAAGGAATTCAATAACCATCAAAAGTGCACCTCTGAAACATATGACGTAACTCTTTGATCATGACGCTCATTTTTCAAAGTCACGCCCTCTCATCAAGACAGCTGGCACGATTGCCCATCACAGATTGCCCATCAGAAAATGATAAAAGCTTCTCAAGGGGACAAAGTAGGCTGGGAGGAACACTACACTAAAGTGCTTCTGCCCTCCACTACAATGCGTTCCTGTGGTCTAACTGATGACAAGACTCCTGTTCAGAAACAGTCTTCTGCCCTCGTTTGCAGTCGTAAAGTGAAATTTTCTTGTAGGCGCAGCGTGAAGCTGTAGAGAATTCATAGACCGGGGCACGGGGAGCAGCGATGGACGAGTAGTCAGGACTAGCTAAGAATAAAGTATTCTCATTATAATGATCACAATGAATAAAATATCAACAAATAAAATGTCACTGAAAAGTTGCCAGAATATAATTATTATCAGAGGTACCTGGATATTGCAAGGAAGATATTTAAGCTTCTTTGGAAATGATATAAGATTTTAAACGGATATTTTTCAGGAAATGTTCAAATAAGCCTCTGATTTATGAATTTATTATTATGTTTGAACTTAAAGGAAGATTTTATTACTCAGCGTCATACAGAAAAAACTGCTAACTCAGATAGACTTCACTTCGTAGTGTTGTCTCGCTCTTTTGATTTAAATTTAATTTTCAAAAACGGTCGTTTTTAATTCGTGTGCTGAAAAGCAATGACACGTGTTCGTAGTTTCGATGAATTTCAGCCGTGAGAATTTAGTAGGGATTTTTTCTAGCTATAATAATTGTTATATTATCGAGAAATATTTAGTGTAAAAATGCGTGCACTCAAGAAATTCCTCCTATAATAGGGAACTAGACTTGATCAGCATTAACTAGTATCATAGCTATTGCAGGTTCCTATTTTACTTCAATCGTTTCTTTTACTGTTATGTTTCTCCGCCGAGGTTTTAAAAAAAATGATTTAAAAGTCAATTTTGAGAAAAGTTCGTTACTATACTCATAGTTGTTGCAGACACACAACTTGACGTTAAGATTATATCAGAAATTAACTTTCAAGGTGAAGAAAATGATCAAGAACGAAAGTCCATATCCTATAAAACGGTAAACAGGTAAACATTTAGCTTCTTCATTAGGGAAGAAATTGTCGAGCCTGACTATGGAAAATGTGTTCATTTTTTGGAAGAAACAACAATAGGATGAATTGAAAGTCTTAGTTGGATGGTGTAGCAAATGAAACCAACTACATAGACAGGAAATTTGGATTTTTATTCTGAGACGGAAACAGTTAAGATAGCAGTAGTGAATATGTTGCTAGTGGAAGCTCACAGGCCTAGGCTGTAGGCCTAGATGCGTGCCTGAGCACGGATTGTAGTGAAGAGAAGGATGACAGTCCCATAGCCTCCAGACCAGAAGGTATTAAGGATTTGGCTACAAGGAGCAGGAATAATAGCAAAATTAACTGGCAGCAAATTGATAATGAATTACACTTGGTGAATTGAACTCCTGCTTCATAATTCATTTATGACTCAGAATAATTAAGGGCAAATTTCGAATTTGAAATTAAATTGAAATAACTGGGTGACATATACACAGTACAGTGATTTCGCCGCAGTACATTGATATAGTCACAGTACATTGATATAGTCACAGTACATTGGTATAGTCACAGTACATTGATATAGTCACAGTACATTGATATAGTCACAGTACATTGATATAGTCACAGTACATTTATATCGCCACAGTACATTGATATAGTCACAGTACATTGGTATAGTCACAGTACATTGATATAGTCACAGTACATTGGTATAGTCACAGTACATTTATATCACCACAGTACATTGATATAGTCACAGTACATTGATATAGTCACAGTACATTGATATAGTCACAGTACATTGGTATAGTCACAGTACATTGATATAGTCACAGTACATTGATATAGTCACAGTACATTGATATAGTCACAGTACATTGATATAGTCACAGTACATTGATATAGTCACAGTACATTGATATAGTCACAGTACATTGATATAGTCATAGCATATTGATATAGTCACAGTACATTGATATAGACATAGTACATTGATATAGTCAACTTCCATTCATATGTAAATTGAGTTGAGTTTGATTATGGTAAGATATGGGTGAGATAAGGGTATGAGTAGGATACATCAACTGTTTGGGTAAATCAGGATTTGCACGGATAGATGAAATTAAATTTTTATTTTCAGTATTTAGAAAAGGAACTAACAGTCTAGTATAGAAATAGAGAAATTAGATTAGGATCTTAATCTGTAAAGACGATTGTAATAAACAAGCAGAAAACGGCTCCTCATGAATGATTTTAGCCACCCTCACTTACCTCACTTTGCATCCATCATGTATCAAAATACAGGGTGCGGCAACATAACTTCTGTTTTGAAAGGAACTTCCATTGAAAAAAGGAAGTTATGTTGTCGCACCCTGTACATGCATGTTCAGTCCTGCACGAAGCTTTCAGAATGACTTCTAGGCTTCAGACGATTATTAGCAACTGTTTCCATTAGTTATCCTGGAAATCTACGATATTTCAATGTTATTTTCGTATGGTACTCAGGTATTGGTTATTACTCACTTGCCCCCAATAAAAAGAGATTAAATCTACCCTAAGCGAAAAATAATCTGGTTGTGTGTCACTGTTACGATCGCTGGAAGATATTAATTTTCGCGTGATCCATTTAAGTGATTAGAGGTTTAGGTGTCTGTTCATTTATATCTACTGACTATCTGACCGTAATACGAAAATAATCCCTTATGTAACACACTATTAAATAATAACCACGCATTTTAGGTTCACGTTTTCATGCCTTACGTGTTTCACCGCTAGATGCCCAAAATTGCCTTAAATAGATTAAATGTGCTGGAATATGGCATAGATCTTTCGAAATACGTTAGGAAACGCAACCCACCT
>VCRD01008689.1:0-16831 GCA_006783055.1 Trinorchestia longiramus
GGCCTCAAACATCGAAAGTGAACTATAATAAACCATAATACCAGTGCCTCTTTGGACGGAAACTTTTTCAAAGTTTTCTTGAGTAACTTTCAAACAGATCTTCCCGATGCATTTTGAGGTTTGAGACTAATTTTTCTTTAAAGTCAATCAAGAACATACGAATGAAATGGAATACAATTGTTTGTCTGTAGTAGTTTTCATTTGACTGAAGAAGGAGCCAAGGAAGTTGCCTATGAATGGGTATGGGTTTATCAGCGAATCGTCATAAATAAATCCATGCCCTTGAACACTATGCAGCAATTCACGAAAAACACCTTATGACGAAAACGCAATTTGGAGTTCATTTTATAGGTAACTTGTAACCTTGTCATTTTGCTCGAATCCAATGATAAGCAATTGTCGCAAGGATGATGGCCGGTTTCTGTTCTCTATCCGTGTTCCTCATTTACGGCTCTCCCACATTACATTTTCAACTGATTTTTCATGGAAGTTAACGTATTCATTCCACTACGTCATTCATCATTGCATTCAGCACTCCATCTACCACTTCAATTGTTAAGTAATCCATCACTCCATCCTCCATTTTTTGATCGCTCTGTTCAGACATGGCTCTAGGATGTGGATGCGTCAACTGGAAAATATGAAGGGATTGAGACACTAAACTTTTCCCCGTTTGTCTTTAGCTGCACTTGATTATCAGAGTTTCGTCAGCTTTCTAATACTTACCTATGCCACGAAACTTGAAGATTCAATAAAAATATAAACATGTGAATAAGTATTATCTTTTGAGTCTAGGTGCCTAGTAAACCTCAAAATCGGGTAAATTGAGCCCGAGTTAACAGGTAACATGCAAGAGAGTACATATAATACTCTATCACCTTGGTTTTAAAAATAAATTCAAGACTTTAAGGCTTCAGGATAGTTTATTAAGTTTTCTTGTCGTACTAAGAAAAAGAACTTCAAGTCTAATGAACACAAAAATGAAGGGTATCAACATGCTTGAGTTAGTACTGGGAGCGCAGAAGATGCTGCCTCAATTTTTTCGTGTGAGCGGATACAAAACGAGTGCACTTTTTAATATGTCTCATCCAGGTATCAGTTAGATAAAAAATAACGGATTATTTTATAAGTGTGAGAAACAAGTTTCATTCAATCATTCCATTCAAACCCATGTTTAATATTTTGATTACGTTCAATCATTTGCTTTCTATTGAAGAGAGCTCGTTCTGTGTCTCTTTCTGCCAATTGTACCACTCGGAACACAGTCCTCCTTGTTCCATTTGTTCCACTTAAACCACAGTTACCACTATCCTGACTTTTCCATTTGAGTTACAGTTCACTTTGGGCCGATAACGCAACTTGAATGACAGTTCTCTCCCAGCTGATTGTGCCACTTTAGTTACAGTTCTCTTTTCGCCGACTGTTTCACTTGAATCACAATGTTTTTGTACTGATCATGTCACTTGAATTATAGTCATCATTCACCACTTGAGTCATTGTTGTTTTTGTGCCAATTGTGCTGTTTCAGTTACAGTCCTCATTTTCTCTTGAACTAAAACTTTTTAATATCATGAACAATTTGCTAGTTCAGTTGAAGTTCATTTTTAGATTCGTGTTCCTTCACGCTGACTTTGTTAGTAAATTTTGGCATATCACGATATAAATACACTATTTTCAAGCCGTGTAAGGTTAAAAAGTATTTACTATTTTTTCATCTTTTCATCAACGCACTTAAATGAGTGTCATATATGTAATTTGAACCTTGATTTCGTAACAATTGTGCACGTCAGATGGAGGTAAGCACAAATAAATTTTACTTGAAATACTAGACACGAATATTAATAGGCCAATTATTCCCACAGCCTTCGACATTGTTCCTACTAATTACATACGTGATTCCAATATCATTGATTTTTTACTCTAAACCAATAATGGCCAAATTGAGTTCAAATACCTTTTTCCCGTTACTGATTTCCAACTGATTTTGCATCGAATTCTCAAAGTAATCTCAATATTGAAGGAAAGCTCTGCTGAGACTGTTTGCACGAGCAATTTATTGAAATGTTTTGATTAAACTAAAACCTCCATAAGGAAACTAGTGCAGGGACATATGTAGGTACACTGTATCGTATTTATCGTAGATGCATGAGGTCAAGCAAATTTTATTCGAAGTAATTGAAGTGTAAAAAGGATCCATGTAGCAAACATGTTTGGGACCTTGCTATTCGGTCGTTTGGACTCTTCATATTCGCAGCATTGGCCGTCAAAATCGCCCTGCTAAGCAAAAATAAGAAATGATCTGTCAGAAAATTGTTACAGAAGTGATAATAAAAAGCAAAATACGGTACAGTACAACGTTATTTGGTTGGTGTAAAAGCATGGTGTGGTAGAATGCCTACGTGTAAGAGAATTGAAATTCATATTCATCATTTGAACGGGAATTCGTTCTCTATGAATATAGCTTAATTTTACCCATAAAATTAAACTTCATCTCGAACAGAAAAGGTAATCACGTAACTTGGATAACGGTGATTTCTACATTCTATGAGGCCTTGATGAATTTCGGATACGTAAATTTTGGAAACCCGGAAAACTTTCCTACCTGTCTATGATTGATGCTCAGCAGATGTTAAACTAAGTACAACACATCAAGAAGAAATAATAATGTCCCACAAAGGAACTTGAAACATCGTGCAAAGTAAAGAATTTACAAAAACAACCTCGACTAACATGTTATTTTTGTGATTAATTCAATAAAGTGAACAAGTGGATCAGAGAATTGGGGTCAAGTTTGTGATCCACGCTGCATCCACCGATAAAAATCTAAAAAAATTAGAGAACTTGCTATAAACTAACAGACAATAAATTAAACCTGATCTAGAAAATGTTTCTGTCAACGGAAAATAGCTAATATTTTCTGAGCTATAAGGAAGTATTTAACCTAAAACAATGTTCGGCTGTTATCTCACAAGGATATTCTCATTCTCACACATGCAATCGCAACAAATGTCAATAAATAATGACTATTTTAAAAGCAAACGAGAACAGAGATCAATCTCATTATACGTGCCTGTGAGATAATGTTAACCTCAAGCACAGACAAGCTCCACTCGAGGTTCTGCTTGGCCCACGTGCAGATGCTCTGGAAGTGAGCGCTGAAGACTTCGCTCAGGACTTGATGCTCGAACTGAGGCCTCTTGTGCAGCCAGGCCTGGAAGATGGGCCTCCAGTCTAGCCCTGACGAACTCATGTACACCTGAGCACGATGAAACTTGGTTACTTTATTGAGCTGAATTGGTCACATTATTGTACTGAGTTTCTAAGTTGTTGCTTTACTGTGTTGAGTTAGTGAATTGGTTACTTTATTGGGAATTTTTTCATCATTCTCACACAAGTACTGTTTAATATTTTCATTACACTCAGATATTTCCCTTCAGCTGGAGAATGTTAGTAATGGGCCACTGTGTGCCGATTTTATCATTTTTGTCACAGTTCATTTGTGTCGATTGTGTCATTTAAGTCCCAGTTCATTTGTGCCAATTGTGCTTCTTGAACCACAGTTCATTTTGTGCTAATTGTGTCACTTTAGTCACAGTTCATTTTGTGCTAATTGTGTCACTTTAGTCACAGTTCATTTTGTGCTGATTGTGCCACTTGAGTCACAGTTCTCTATGTGGCAGCATTATATTTTGTTGCTTCATAATGGCAGTAATTCAGTTCACAAACTTTCTTACTGCGAAGTCGTTCTTTTTCGTACGCACTAGGTGCTTTGGGCTTCATGTATTGCACTTGCTTGTATATCACCATGCTTCCAATGTTGTATGTCATATTGACTTCATATTAAGCTTGGTTATTTTATTTCCTCTGGAAGTATATTATTCATAGTAAATCAATTAAATATCTATATTTTATACACCTTCTGAATTCCCCGTTGATTTTCATACGTATTATTTATAACTAGTAGACCCACACGTAAAAATTCCCGTGTTTGTTACAGAATTATTTCATTTTATTTGCCAGTGGACGCAGATTTTGTGGAGTTTCAATGCTGATAAAGTTTCCACACTGAAGACTGTGTCTTTGGTATCCACAATACAATGCTTAAAATACATGTATAGGCTACTGAATTTTCTCCTATCTAAATCCTTAAGAGCGTCACAGAGAGACGGACCAAGCAAGCAACAAACTGTGTATTATTAAACCAGGGCCTGTACTCCGAATATTTGGCCTCTACTCCGAGCGAAGTTTCAACAGCTACGAAGAAATTTAGCTGAAAAAATATGCGAAATAACTTATGTACGACAGGATCGAAAGCTCTAATACAGTGTTTTGACTTTCGAATGTAAATTCCAAAAACTACACTTGCAATCGCAATTTAGGGATGAAATTTCATCGTATCTCATATTGTTAATTCTATTTTTTTCGTTCGTTTTGCCAGTGAACGCGGGCTTTGCAAAGAAGTTTCCACATCCTTCAGGATGTGCCTTTGGTATCCACAATACAATGTTTACAATACATGTATACCTCACCAAATTTCCTCCTTTCTAAATCCTTAACAGCGTGACAGAGAGACGGACCAAGCAAGCCAGTAAGCAAGCAACAAACTGTGTATTATTATGTAGTGAAAATATCTTAATATTTGGTGTTCATATCCGATCATTGCATATATTAATAGTTTCATTACATCAAAACATAATTAGCAACTATTTAAAACACTAATACACGTAAAACTATTCCAACACTCACCAAGTTTAGATGAAAATTCATTAAATGTACGACAGGATGTCATGCCATTTGAACGCGTAAAGTAAAATAAAACACTTTATATCAAACTTAGTCATCAGTCAAATGCCACATTCAAGCTGAATCCAAAATATAATATTAGGTTCGATAGTTAAATATTTGTTATAAAATCCGTAGTGTTATGTTTTGTCGGTTTTAGATACTTAAATGTTTGATGTAAATTCCGAAGACTTTTGTTAATTTTCGTTCGGTGAACTTTACAGAACAAGTAATAGAAATAGAAATAGACCGAGGCATTCGGAACGAGCCTTTTGGCCCATTCTTGGGTCGATACCCAAGTTCCATGCCATAATTCTAGCTGCCAAAGATCAGGTACAAACAGACCACGGCGGCTACAGGTTTCGAACCCGGATCTTCTCGCATCGTAAGCGGGTTCGCTCACCAGACGACCAAGCTGGGTGATGTTAATAATAGCGTGCAATAAATAAGTACTATTAACGGAAGAAAAATTATAGAACTGAAATCATAACAGTTATGCATTCATTACAAGCATTGTATATCAGATGAAAAAGGCACCAGATCACTAGCAATTACTCCATTTTGTCCGTTGCTAGCTTTCTTCTCTTACACGGTCAAGTTATCGATAAATACGGTACAGAATCAAAGTTCAGTATACAGAGTGTCCATAAAAAATGTATCCACTGATCGATATATGTACATATGATACTGGAACCATAGAACAGTTTAATTCTGATTTATTTCGTTAGTAACCGATGTTGCAGCAGTACTGCTGTAGGAGTTTATAATGAAAACCCCTTGATCTTTATTAAGCTGCATTTTAAAGGTATAGAAGCTAAAGCAATAAATCAGAATTAAACTGTTGTATGGTCCCGGTATCATATATACATACATCGGTCAATGGATACATTTTTCGTGGACACCCTGTATATTCATGTCAAATTTTCAGGTTCTGATGGTACCACGGGTAAAACCTTTATAGATCCTTAATTTTATCACTTTTAAATTAAGGAATTTCAACGGGTATTATCTGGGCCATGTTATTGATAGATAAGATACAGAATAGAAGATCTGTATATATTAATGAAAAAAATAACTTAAAACACAGTAAGTCGTCGTAAACCTTAAATACATTCATCTTCATAATAATTTCAAATTAGTCAAACCTAAATTGCGAAACTTCCTCGTGAACTGTCTAGTTTAGAATATTCCACGCTTGTTTACATCAGCACTTTAACACAACATATATTTCTTGCATAGGAAAGTGCTGGCTCAATTTCTTTTCATATTTAATAATAAAAAGTTTACAGAGCCAAAAAAATATTGCATTTCTGCATCAAAGTAAGATGCAAATGAAGGTTTCGGGCAATTGATCAGCAAGATCGATAGCAGCATAAAAAACGGTTGTTGGGGACGATTCTCATTAAAAATAATAAGAATTTAAAAGTATGACTGTAAAACTCAGAACGCAATCGCAATATAGCTCCTCATTATACATGAAGGTTGAATATGAATAAAATAATTGGCTTCTAATTTACCTTCATTTGAAGTAAAAAACTATGGCCAATCGTATAATTATCAACAGCATCTGCAATTCTAATTCGAGGTGAAAATGTCGCTCGAAGAGTTAGAATATAGAATAGAATAGAATGAGGCCGTAGGAACGAACCTTCTGGCCCATTCTTGGGTCAGATAATTACTTCGATAATTACTCGGTAGTTTACCCAAGTCCCATGCCGTATTTCTAGCTGCGTCAACCATGTCGGCAGCGGGATTCGAACCCGGGTCTTTCCGCTCGCAAGTAGATTCGCTCACCAGTCGACCAAGCTGGTGATCCAGTCGAGTTAAAGAAATTTACTGATGAGTCGAACTCACGAATGACTCAAATTTATCCAATAGAGTGAAGAACAAGAAAGCATTATGCATGTACCAGCAGTCCCACTCGTCAAAAAATTCACTTGTTTTTACTGAAATTTTCATTTGATTTGGTAGTGGATGTCGGCTTTGCAAAGGAGTTTCCACATTGAAGGATGTGCCTTTGGTATCCACAATACAATGCTTACAATACGTGTGTACCTTACCCATTTTTCTTCTATCTAAGTCCTTAAGAGAGTCACAGAGAAAGAGTCCAAGTAAACAAGCAACAAACTGTGTATTATTATATAGTGGCATTCTACCGGCCGCTTGAGTAATAACTGTCGTGCCATCGTCTAATGAAAGCGGGGAAATAAAAAGTCTAGCAAGCCTGAAAGAAACTCAAATCGAAGCAAGTACAAAAATTTCTCAGAGTAGCCTAATGAGAAATAAATCGGTTATGTCGTTGCGTAAAAATCGCCTTTTTGACCGCAGAAACTGGCCGTTTGCCATCTGTCAATTTTATATTTAAAACTATGAACCTTGCACTAAACTGACTACCTATACGTTCTGGCAGAAAATATGTTTTCACTATTTACAGTATACACAACTAAAGATGAGAATTACGTATCTGATAAGTTTCTTCACGGTGTATAAACCATGAAGAAGAATGTATGTGAAAATGCTACATTAAAGCACAAAATTCATCGGGAAAACAGCTTTTATCTGAAGAATATACAGAGATTTTCTTTTTAGAGTTTTGATTACTAAGAGCAGAGAAATTTTAATTACTTATGACATTTAAAACATGAAGTCCATCATTCTGCCTCCTATCTCCTGTAAAAAGTGTGACACTTTTTTTATACCCGTAACCTGTACATACTATGAGCCTCACACATCTCTTATGGAGAGAAACGAATTTAACAACAGAATTTTGAAATTTGAGTCCTTTTTACGCATGATCACAATTTAGTTGGTCTACCTATCACTTCGTTTAGGTCATTCAATTCATACAACATTCACTGCAAACATCTAAATTGAACCGAAGTCTTTCAGCCCATCACTGACCATGCCGTTTCGAGAGACGGTCGAAGGTGACGCGTTATCGATGTCGGCAGGCTCGAAGATGATCTTGCAGTTAGAGGCCATAGGAATTCTATCGCCGTTTGCGAGCGTCAAAGTTCGGTTGTCGTCCAAAACTGAATTTAAGTTCTCGATCCAGATGGCATCGACAGGACCGTCCAGAACGATCCACACGTTTTCTCCTGCATGTACCCCAAGATGTAAAATTAAATGTTATTCAGAGCGCAGCTCATAAACTTTGACTAAATAAAATATAAACTTGAAAAATGTATCGGCAAACTGGGAAATTTTGACAATTCTTATATATCAAGCAAACCCCGAACATGTCTAACGGTTCGTAGATAAATCAAGTTAAAATGATGAACTGTAAGTCAAAATCGAAAATAAAGTACACGTGTAGGTCAGCACACCTTAAAATATGTCAAAGTTGTAGTTGTGTATCTCTATAAATCTAAGTAGGTTCTATAGTTTCATAACTATATTTAAAGGCAGTACAAACAAAGTTCAAATCCAAATAAATTGCTCAAGGCTTAGCCAAAAACATTTGCGAGTTTTTAGATTTGCGTACTACAGAGTGTTCAATAGTTAGCATTACAACTTTTTTACCCACATCTCTTATGTCATGATAGTAATGATACATTCATAAGTTTGCATATTCCAGGCGATGTATGAGGTGTATGTATTAGGTGTGTGTATCACACGAGGAACAAGGTATCAAATGTGGAGCGGTTCACCGAGAGGCGAGCTCGATGGCGAGGGAAACATAAACAGAAGGGTTTAAGAAAGGTTGCGGTGTTTGGTTTCGTGGCTAAAGAAAGTGTCACACACAAGCAAATTTATTAGTAGAGACCTTGTGACTCTCAAAAATTACGTAGTCGTGTAACTCTCAAGTTGATTGAAGGGTGGGCGGGGTATATCACGGACGGTTAGAAACCTATTTCAGACCATTGGACAAATAGGAAGATTGGAGATGGAAAAGATTCGTGGGAAGAGTAAAGCTCATATAAAAACGGTTGGAAGGATAGATGTGGTAAGACTTTGGAACTAGATCTCTGCGACAATGTAGGCTATTGGAACTAGAGCGACATCTAGGTCTAGGGGCATAGGTGGGTTTGGAGCACCGTGATGAACGGGAAATTTTACATAGTGGTATTATTAAGGTGTTGTTTGGCGAGTGTTAAACATCGTTGTCAATGTGAACAACGAATCTTCAGTGTGGGGGCAAGTTCTAATGCTAATTTTGTCAATGTGATCGAGATTAGCGACAGGGTAGATTTCGTAATCTGATGTGAACGCCCATTGATTTAACTAAATTGTTCCGGTGCACACCTAACTATTCAGCTATCAAGTATGTAATTGATCTGTAATAGTGCACTATTTATTAGAACATCATGTGCAGTTCATATGCCAAAATGTGGTAGATGACTCACATTTCCCATCCCGTGATATTTAGAATAGCATGTAATAAATTTTCTGCGTGTATCAGTTGCCCCCTCTATTGCCATTGTAAAGAAATATCGGAAGCCTTTTCCTATTTCATGTATTCAGAGGATTACAGTCCCTCTAGTGCGATTACGTATGATTGTTGCATTTAATTAGTTGTGTTATTTACAAGTATTTATTAAAATATAACAGAAGGACAGTATGCAGAAAACCTATGCATTGAAACCAAGATTACGTAAATTATGGGAGAGAAAAGAACTCATCGACAATCAATCATTGAACAATTAGCCTAAATGTAGGCAGAAAAGCTTTTCCCTTTCTACATACATCAATTATTCACTCAAATAATAACAAATAGACATGCCGTAAATCATACGTATTACCGCAATTAATTCAATCAGATTATAATAATTAAACTATTATAAAATAAACTTGTTATTAAACCATTAATATTTCTGAACATCTATAATTTATTCAATATGCTTTCCATCATCGTCGATAACCTGCTGCAAACGTTTGGAGATTGCTTGACATGAGTCACTCATGATTGTTTGGGGGATTTTTGCCCATTCCTCTTCAGCCCCTCAGCTTCTCCCTGGTGGATTTGACCAATTTTGATGTTCAAGCTGTTTGAGGGCGATCTTGCCGCCTTGGCCTATTAGCTACCTTCCCAGTCTCTTTAAATCGTGTAAGTATTCTCCAAACCAGCATTCTGTTCACATTTAGTGATTTGGCAATGTCCCTTGGTGACTTTCCTGACTTATGCAACTCTACAATTGATATTCTACAACTTAGATCTTTAGCCATTATCTGGTAAAAAGTATCAAGTAAAAAGTATCTGGTAAAAGTTTAGATTATATTTAAACATAAATAGAATAGTTGTAACGATACATATTGAACACCCTGTAGGAACGAGGCAGGGAGCCTTGGTGAACAGTTTATTCTGGCTTACAAAAAAAACTCGATTTTCGAAAGCAGTTGTTTCTTGAATTTTTTATACACAAAACTTTCTTACATTATTTCTTAATTAACTTTTCATATATAAACTATTTATTTTCATTGGTCAATAATATCCAGTATAATTTAAACATTTTGGGATGCTCTGGTACACAGTAAATTTTTCAGATACGGCGACCATAATGTACAGAAAGACAAACGGCAGATAACGAATTTCAAATTAATATGAACGAACAGTGAAAACTACTCCTGCTAACCATTTTCTTAGTTCATTTTCTTTTAGTTTTTGTTTTCAAAAGCAGCTACTTCTATCTGCAGTGTAGTAAGGAAAGAACCAAGAAAAACGTTTAACAACTTCAAAAAGGGTGCAAATTCATACACAAGTAGGTGACATACAAGCGCGAGAGAGATGACTTACACAAGTATTCACTCCAAGCAAATTCTTGTACCATGGTATTTAAATTAAAACTTCTTTGTATTTCATAGAGATCTCGCCGAGCTAAAAACAACCTACTTTTGTGACTGTCTAAAATATCGTTGCGCACATTGGTATCCTTTCGCAGGTGGGCACAAATGCATTTTCAGATTTTCAACGAGAAACTCCCCGTGTTATTTACACTATGGTTTATTTTCACGCAAGATACGTTCATATTCATTCAGGTGCATCAGACCACTTTTTTTGCTTTCCCAAAAACAGCAGCAAATAAATCTGCATATACTAATTTGTTCATGGCATTTATCGAAAGATTCCTCAGAAATATTCATTCTCCACCACAATTTTTTTCAATTTTATGCCATGACGCCCACCTTTTTTGGTTTTGAGCGTCCGCCTCCAGAGCGTCGAGAAAATCCCGTCCGTCCAGTCATTCGTAGCCACATCGAGGCGGCCGAACATCTGCGCTGCCGTTATCGCTTTCGGGTTCATACGCATTTCTCTGAGGTTCGGAGAAAAATGCCACATCTTAATTATCTGGTACTCTGCTGCCCGAAACACTGACTACTTGTGCTAATTTATAATGATTGGGATTTAGTTTTGAAATAAAATCGTTTCAGGGACATTGTTCCAACATGTCTAGGTAACACAAGTTATTGGCATGTCTTACGGAGTATTTTATTGAAACCATTATTCATTTAGGATCGTAATTTTCTAGTACTTACTGCAAGAGATATTTTAGCGTGTCATAAAACGAATTGAGTTAATTACTGCTTGAATACAATATTCTCATCAGTTGAGTAGTTTAGAGTATTCTAGTTTAATAAAAGTAACACGCCATGTTCAACCAACATAGGAGGATATGGCGACCGGGAAGATTATCAAGCAAACATGGCTGAACCACCTCGCTTGTGTGTGGCTGATCTAAGCTTGATTGTTTTAATTGAAACCCTAATGAATAATGTAGATTTCTGTAAGAGGAATGAAAATGCATGTCATTAATTATTGAGTGACTTGTTGGCCAACCCATGTTGTCAATACCTCTAACCCAATCATTCCTGCTTGTTCTCATCTTGGACACAATTTTTTTAACGACCAAATACCTTCACAGTATAAGCGATGTTCTTCGTCAAAACTCAGAAAAGGCGAATCGCGAGCTAAATTTGGCATTTCTCACCTGTGCGGCAGTCCAATTTTAGTGAGAGCTCTCATGAGAACATGAATGCATGATGTCTTCCCAGCACCACTTGGACCCAGGGTCATCATTCCATGTCGCACGCTCTGTGTCTCATACAGCTGCAAAAGAGGCAAGCATTCTTCATCATACAGTCGTCTTGGCTTCATAAAGATATAGCCGTCCGCACAATACTAAGGTTGCTCAATTATGATTGAATTAACATGATTGCTAATTCAATTGATTTAACACTGTTTTTAAATGTTATAAAGTCTATAAAGAAGTTGTTATGTTTTTGCAATAGATTCTTAGACAGATATATATAACAAATCTCTTTGACAACCGAGCGCTGTAAGGCTATGATCGTGCATTCGAATGTTACTCAAATTATTTGTTACTACAATCTACCTTAATGTAAAGATTTTAATTAATTTTTGCTAGCGTAAATAAGCATTACTTTCAAGAAAGGATTTCAACCTTAAATGAAACAAGGCTGTAAACAAAGATTATTTCAATTTTTGCTGACACAAAGCCATTGACAATAGATCTCGATATAAATTAAAACTAAATTCTTCAGAGTACTGTAGTCCTTGTTCAATGTGCTGCAAATGGAGAATTGTCTCAAAAATTACTCTTTGGGCTGTTCTCACAGACTCATTAGGTTAGAGTTAGCACTGGTCAACCATGCAGTGCATTCAATCAATTCTGAAACAGTATTAACCAAATAATTTGAATTGAATCTGTAAGAAACCTAAACAATCAATCTGTATACAACACTGAACAATGGTATACCCTGACAGAATATAAACGATGTAGCGAATAGTATTGATTCACTAGTTGAAAGTTAATTTTAATGAGGACCAGGCAATCTAACCACGTGCTGTGGTGGAGCATGAAACAGCCTTACTTGGATGAGCTTGAGTCTCCAAGGAGGATGGTTGACGAGACCCATCTCCTCAGTGACCTCTGCAATGGCTGCAGTCAGTTGAGAGTGATACCCTCGCTCCTGTGCCATGTTTGGGAACAGATCGTCTATGAGCGACAAGAACAGCGGCTCGTCCTCGTCTGGAAAGGGAATTATAATGTTAACAAAGGCTCCTATCCAAACGAGTTAAATTAAGAAAATCACATCTATTTCAACCAAACTATTGCTTCAGTAATGTGTGTTATGAACGGAAATTCGTTTTGATATACCTGGAGGAAAAATTTTCTACAATCACATCGATCAATGTATTACAAACTATAGGTACGACTATCATAAATTATATTAATGCCAGCCCCTACTAAATCAAAACTAACATTGACCACACAGCAAAATATCTCCTCCTACGCTTTGAAATGACAAAAAAATAGCAACAAGGCTGTGTGCATGAACTTCTTCATTCACTATCACATATAGGTAGCTGCAACTAACCAAAATGTTTGTAACACCCAAGTCCGTGCCAGAATTTCCTTTATAGTGTTTGGAAATGATAATTCATTCCAGACTCATAACGAAAGATGAATCAACTAATTACGTCAGAATGAAAGTCCAACGAGCAGTAGCTGCGTTAAATTAGAAATAGGCTTTTATTTATTCGATAATAGGTATGTCATTCAATTTTATCCCAGTAATTAAACAACAGAAGAAAAAATTTTATGTAAGTACCTATTCGTCACTGTTTAGTGCGTGAGTTCTAAAGCATGACACGTCTACAGAAGAAATTAAAACTATTTGGGAAGTATATCAAGATGCAGAAAAAATCGTGCTTGTCATCTGTGGGTTGAAAGTTTTGAAGCTGCCCATCGTAAACCTATCGTCAAATTTTGCTTTGGAAGACGAATAAAAACTGAATAAAACTATAGTTCCACGATCTTCAGCAGTCGTTCAGCCATGAATGACAACTTGTGATTTTATAGCTCATTGCTATCATGATGAAAAATGGGACCACAATCACAAAAAAATAGAATACCATCTATAAAAATTCTTGCTGTAAACTAAGGAAATCGTGAAGAAAGCATGGCCCATTGCAAGATACTGGAACATAATCTCATAGTTTTACAACAACGCTTTTACAACCGTATAGGTGTTCATTTTGGTACATAACATTTACTCTCTAAACCTTGCAATAAATTGAAAATAAAGTATGTGTGTAATAAATTTGAAACTGTAGCGATTTATGTTAAACTTTCAAAGCTGTTTCTTTTTAACTCATCGTGACTATTGAAGCGACAAGATCAGTCAAATTTCATTGAGTTTGGCTAGTTGGAGCTTTATTACTGGTGCTAAAAGGCTGGGATAGGTCTCATTCAAAAGGGCAATGTCCAAAGTTTTATTTTGTATCCAGAATACGTTGTTAGCCATCTTATGTACACCTTATGAATACCAGTAGTATTCAAACTACAGCTTTTTTAAAAATGTATCCTTTTTTGGAGACACCCTGTACATGAATCATCATGACCCACCTACGAGCTTAGAAAGGTTCATGTCTCTCAGCACCCTCATGACGATCACTGACTCAGGATCCTTCTGGTTGGCCCTCTTAGCAGCCCCCAGGGTCCTCAGCACAGACAAGATGTTGCGCAGGCCAAAGTCATAGTGCACCTGGAAACAGGAATTCTTAATTCAATGAAAAACAAGCCAAAAACATTTTATTTACGGGTAAGTTGATCTATCGCATCACATTCGGTGTTAAAATGCCTTATTATAACGTTCTTAGTTGGTAGATATTCTACATTAATGATAATATAGCAATCACTTCTGTTCAGCCATCGGAGCAATGCTTGTAAATTTAAATATTCAAAATATTTTACGTTCTGTTGCAAATGCGGAATAATTATCTGTTACTGTAGAACACATTTCAACTTCCATTCCTGCTGTCAAGATAAGAAGCGTTATGAAGCACTGCTGAATATGTATCTTTTTCGAATTACACAATTTTTTTATAATAAAGCACTCATCAACCAAAATTCTCTCTTTCTCAATCAACAATAGATTCACAATTTCTCTAATCTTTACTACAGAGATGAAAACGGAATTATGTTTGATGTCAATTAGTTGAATGAACTTCCACTGAGAGAAATTTATATTGCATCCTATTCTGAATAAAAATGGCAGACTCCATTGATCAGCTCTCCTGTGGTGCAGGCTCATTTAAAAGTAGTCACCTGCTTGGTGAGCTGCTCCTCACAGAGCTTGTAGAGCGTGTAGAACTTCCTGGCTAGTGTGATGTTCTCAAGAAAGCCGCAGGACGCAAGCTTCACGCGGATGATGATCTGCCTGTCTGGTACCATCATGGCCACGTTCCGGAACTGAATTTTCAAATTTTCAGGCAGTTCTTGTCTGCCATGATAGCCAAGGTTCTGACCAAGTAGATTTGAGGATTTACTTGAAGATCATTTTACAAGTGCGAGGTTGTGATTGGGTGAAATTCGTACTCATTTACGATGAACAGCAGTGTATGTAAGATTCGAGTTAAATCGCTTTCGTTTTCTAACTTCACCATCTCAACCTTATAAATAAATAAAGTGAAACATGCTTCGGATTCTGGAAGTAAACATTTCAATCAGATGGGAAAATTATGATGTAAAAATGACAGTATTAATGAATCTAAGGATCAAAAATAAATAAAATTAATTTTAACTACAGGGGCTGGACATATATGGGCAATCCACCGCCATCATCGTTATCTGAACTTGCCACAGTTTTGCCAGGAAAATGGTACAAAATTCTTTTGGAATCTTGGAACTGTATTTATCCCTCCCGAGAAGATTACAACTGCTTTTGAATATCAACGGTTTTCTTACATCATATTAGGCAGAGAAACATTTTTTTAAGGGTTTCGATATCTCTGTTTCACCCCTGTACTTCCTTCTCTAATTACACATTAGAATAATTTTACTGTGTCTACAATTTCTGTAGCGTTGCAAGGTAATCTTTTAACTCTATAAACGCTATACAATTTTAAAACAGTATTTAAGTTACATTACTGGAACATCGACCACAAGGGAAGATCACAGAAATCTGGATGAAAAATAGATACTTGCTTCTAGATAGTCGACTGTTCTGTACCTGACTCAAATTTTGCGATTTTCTTGTAACATACCACAGCGAATTATTTACGGGTTCTTGATGAATATGTGTATGAACTGTCTTCGTCAACCAAGTTGGTAAACAACTTAAGATTCATTCGATAACTAGCAAAAATCAGGAGTACAAAGTTGCTATACATTCCCAAAATCGCTTGAGCTTAGAGACTACGCAAGGATTTTAGTGAGAGAGACTTGTGGGGAGTTTTTCATGACACAATCTCAACTGAAGAAGAGTTCGTGTTGAAAAAATATCGTTAGTTCCGTATTGTGTTAAGATAAAATGAAACAATTATCAGCATGATCTAACTCCACGAAACATGTTGATTTCGTACAGAAATAATGCTGTTATTGGAGCATTGCTTAAGAAGTGCAAGAAAAACTCATTAACTTTTCTCTACGGTTTCACGTTAATCATCCACGCTAGAAAGTTGTCTTTGATTCTTCAAGCATACTGATATGTTTTTGACAATTCGTATAAAAAAGCCCTAGTACTCTAAAAAATTCATTTTCAAATATACATTTATTAGCATGGCATCATCTACTTAGTGAATTGGTATTTTTGTTGACATAGAATTGAAATTATAGTGGAACTGCTCAGCTTCGTTAATGTTTTCTCACTAGTTTTTTCACTCCTAGTTTTTTCTATGAGTAAAAGAATCAACTTAGAAACAAATGCAATGACCTGTTAGTCACAAAACATGTTTTATTATTTGCTGATTTAAATTTAACTTTTTATCGTCAAAAGCCAAATATTATCATCGCTCTTACACAAACACAATCAATTGACTGAATCCAATTGCTGTTTATTGCCCACGCTTGCTTCATTGACAAATATTTTATTTCTACATGGACAACGACAAAATTTTGTTAACTGGCAATATATTTGTGAGCGTTGGCGGTGCACTGTGGGGACTAACGAGTCACGTGGGTGTTGCAGTGTGGGGACTAGCATGCCTACCACGTGGGTGTTGCAGTGTGGGGACCAGCATGCCTGCCACGTGGGTGTTGCAGTAGAATAGAATTAGGCTATAGGAACGAACCTTCTGGCCCATTCT
>VCRD01008691.1:4099-16821 GCA_006783055.1 Trinorchestia longiramus
GCCGGACTCTGATTGGTTGTAGAGCAGTTCAAATCCTCGACTGGAATTACAATCAACTCGTTGCTCGACTTCGGCAAAGAAAGTTCAGATATTCCCGTTTTTTCAATTATTGTTCACGCTTATTATCGTTAATATTATTGATCGGTTGATATTATTATTACTGTTAATATATATATATATATAATACTAATTAATAATATTAATCTCGGACGTATGTTATAATTTAATGCAATAGTAATAGATGTAAAATGTAGTAACCGAGAATGTCATACACCATGACGTAAATCTCATAAAATGTCGAAAGCAAAAATACCTTGAAATGTCGTTGCTAAAGATATCATAAAATGTTATACAGCATGGCTGCATCATACATACAATTATACAGAACAACGTGCGAATATTTATTTATTTGCTCGAGAAAATTAGGCATCAATTATCTGACTTTGTTTAATTTAATAAATAAAGTTTATCCATTAGCAAATGTCCCTCAAATAGAGATGCAGTATTACTGTCTTAACATATTAACTATTTGACTCACACAGAGCATGGCACTTTAACTACGATAATATATTTCTAAAACTTCTGATGTTTAAATTAATTTAGAATGAGCAAGGAAAAAGGATATGTTCAAAATTCTAGCTTGCAAGATAGAAGTCTATTTTTATATTCAAAATAGGTATAACTTATTTTAAAACAATTATTACTATATTTCACTTTAATCGTACGCAATTTACATCCGATAAATATTTCTTCAAATCCACCATAATTTAATTTTTTTAATTTAATATGTATCAAAATTTTTTCCCCTTTTTATGAGTAATAGTCGCTTGTAAACTATGAGTACAGTTGAACATTATGCCAGATTTTCCGTTACATATTTTGCCAGGATTCTAGTTAAATATTTTGACAGGTTGTCCGCTAAATATTTTCCAGGTTATTCGTTGAATGTTCTTCGTGGTTCTTCCAGTATGATAAAAAAAAAGAATTATTTCCCGATCACAAAATATCACAGTTCTTGATCACATAGGACCACAGTTACTGATCACAATAGACCACAGTTCCACATCACAATAGACCACAGTTCCTGATCACAATAGACCACAGTTCCTGATCACAAAAGATCACAGTTCCTGATCACAAAAGATCGCAGTTCCTGATCACAAAGACTCACAGTTCCTGATCACAAAAGATCACAGTTCCTGATCACAAAAGATCACAGTTCCTGATCACAATAGATCACAGTTCCTGATCACAATAGATCACAGTTCCTGATCACAATAGATCACAGTTCCTGATCACAAAGAATCACAGTTCCTGATCACAATAGATCACAGTTCCTGATCACAAAGAATCACAGTTCGTGATCACATAGGATTGTTTTTCTAATCAAAGAATCTCATTTCAGCGGCTTGTCCGCGCGTAGAAGGAGCGACTTTTTGAGCGATGTGTGCCCAAAAAGTCAGTCAAACTGTCCTCTTCAGCTAACTGCTCGCTTACGCTTCTTTACATCACACTCTGAGTAGTACAACCCGAATTAGGAATCGCAATGGTGACAATATTAGATTTTGAGGTTTAATGGTCTTCGTCTTTCATCTTAACGGATTATTCTTGAATTCGCAGCGTCTGTTGGTAAGAATCAGACCGCGTCAAGGTAATCAAAATGTCATCTGGTTACACTAAAGTCGTGGGCACGGGATTTGTGATGGATATTCGGTGAGGTTCGTCGTCGGGAAATCTGGTGTAGAGTCCAAGCAGAAGCTTGCCTTCCTGCAGCAGAGACATAAAGCAGTCCGAATATTCGTAAATTTTTGTAACACGCAGTGCCTAAAAATAGGGGGAATCTTGGTTCCTTGTGATAAGTTTCATCACCGTTTAGAACAGCAAACTGCTCGAGACCGCACAAGAAAGCATTGCAAAGGTGAATTCTCTACTAACAAAATTTCCCAGAGCCTGTGGTTGTTTATCAAAATATCTGCGAACTGCGGGAACCACCAAGCTCAAAATATTTGAGGAATATTTCAAAGAAACTGTCGTAAAGAATGATTAGGAGACATCGCTTCCCCTTTAAACAAAAAGAGGTCTCACGAGTCGGACGGTGTGTACGTCCTCGCTTGCATGTTGAGCATCAGTGTCATCAACTACGATGACGGACCCGAGGTCGTGGGCATCTTGAATCTACTCTTCCCAGTCCTTTTTCTGAATGGTTTTTTCTTAAACTGCATAGTTTTGTTGGTTCTGTAACCCTTCCAAAATTCCTCGATGCGAATCATCGCTTTCCTCCAACTCGTCAGCCACACAACGAAGAATTACAACTTCACCGCCCTCCCCAAGGAAATCTTCTGTTGTAACTGGCACGTTGGTCTTGGAGTTCCCAGTGGAATCCAATCGAACAGAGTTCACTCTGTTCTTGTTTTCTGCTAAGACTATACCATGACTTCCAGCCGGAATGGTAATAGGCAAAACTTCTATGCCAAATTCATCTCTACACCCGATGAGGAGAAGATTGTGGGCATAAAGAGAAGCAGCTGCTTCTTCAAACGGCACAGCTGAGAAGTAAGCGCTGTCAGTTTCGTATATTTCCAAAGCCTAGCCCACCATGTAACTTTAGAACAACACATTTTTCTCATCTTTCAATCGTTTAGAATCATTTTCCATTCTTGAGAGCTTCTTCAGTCTTTAGGCCTTATACTTTGTCTCGCTAGCCACTAGCAAATTGTACAATACAGTCGCTGAACCAGGAGCTAAAGCATTCTGTGCTAGCATGTAACTAGTAACCTAATCAAGGCAAACTATCGAGTCAGTTTCTTCGTTCCAAAATTACGCATCTTTCACGTCCGCCGCAGTGTCTCTATTGAAGACACACGCTACAATCCTAACGCTCGGCTTCGAGGTCTTTACTTATTACACAGTTTTGAAAACTAAATTGTCCTGTTCAATCGATGTAGACCTGTCGTTAATGTTAACCATAAGCACTAAGGTATCTTACAACCTTCCTTTCTTTCCAAAGAGAGTTTGTAAATGAATTTTATTCAGTAAGTCTCCAATACAGTATTAAACATTCCAGTATTTATCGAAAGACTTCCTCAACTAACGACTTGGAGAATGTTCTCCAAGGACGATGATGTCCATGTGGTAATTGTTTCTGTCTGGATGCAAAAAGTCGCCAAGGAATTTTTCAAGATTTTCAGGATATAGTTGCCCTCCAATAACGACTCGAGCTGAAGGAGTTAATTTTTTCCTTGCAAACCTAAAACTGTTATGAATCCCAGCCAGCCAGCCTTTGATATCAGAGAACATCACGGCGAAATAACCAATCGTAACTATTATCACAACCAGCACCACGACTTGACCAATCACCGTGCTAGGCGATATGTCCCCATAACCAACGGTACTTAAGGTAACCATTGTGAAGTAAAAGTACTCGTCGTGCGACCGAACGGAAGTGAGCTCACCATTCATATCGATGTTGAAAGTATGGTTCGTATTCCACTCTTCGGCCGTGTGGAACAGCCCTGATACGAGCACCAGGACAATCAGTAGTCTGAATACAGCTTGGAGAAGCAACCCGTGTTGGTCTCCCACCATTGTTTTAAAAAGACGCTCTAAGGCAAACCTGCTGGAACGTCGCAGCAAGCGTTGAACCACCAAAAACTGGAAGGCGTACGAATACTAACCGTACACAATTCCTAGCACCGTTGACGTGAGCATCCATAAATCGATGATGGTTTCATGCACGATTACTTTGTATTTTTGTGCAGGCCATTACAGGATGAGTTTCACGGTGAAAAACCAGTTAACAGAGGCCATGATCCACTCAGCTATGGCGTTGCTACCGAAAATGTTCTTGTGCCACGGTGCGCAGTTCATAAGACTGCCGTAGGTCTACTGTACCAGGTAGGCGTGCGTAGCCAACCCCAGAACTCCGAAAATGAGGGTCACCAACTATGGTGCTGGGTGGTCCAAGAATCTGCCACACTTTTGAGAGAACCTCCATAAAGCAGAGCATCCTGTCTATAGGATCAGAATCCTTAATAACATCGACACGAAGCATCCTAGCAATCCTGATAAAAATCCTATGAGATTGAAGGTAGAGAGGGGCAGAGACTTTGCTCCGCAGAACTCAAAGTCGTTCATCGTAGTTTTTTTTCTCTGATGTCCTTGGTTTCGTGAAGGTGAGGCTCGCAGAGCTGCGGCCTAATGCCAATTTAGTATCCAGGATACGCCTCCAGATTATTTCTTTCACTGCGCTCACTGAGTCTCCCTCACACAGCGGCAAATTTACCGAGGAGAAGGTTGTGATATTCGCAGTTGCATTAGTAGGGACGATTCAAGCAAACGAAATTGTTTTTTTTCAGTAACGACTCGATATCAGTGAAAACTGAAGAGAATTTTCAGAAAAACGTGTATTTATATGAATTATTCGAGTCTGTCTTTTGGACTGCAGTTCATCTATCAGCAGGTTTTTCAGGTAGACATCTCCATTGTGCTATAGGAAAGGCCTAAAGTTACAATGCTTATTGTAAGTTAGTAGGAAATTGACAATAGATTGAAAAGTAATTATAATTCTGCATAAATTTGTCAGAAGTTTGAATGCATAAAAGGAATTTCAAAAACGGACAAAAATCTCCGGTTTTTCAACCAAATATTACAGGTATATGACACAAATAATTATCTATGCTAAACTAAACAATGACAGTCTCTCCTTTTTAATTCCATCATATAATAATACACAGTCTGTTGCTTGCTTGCTGGCTTTCTTGTTCCGTCTCTCTGTTAGGCTCTTAGGGATTTAGAAAGGAGGAAATTCGGTAAGGTATACATGTATTGTAAGCATTGTACATATTGTGGATACCAAAGGCACATCCTTCAATGTGGAAACTCCTTCGCAAAGCCCGCGTCCACTGGCAAATCCAACAAAAAATATTCGGTGAAAAATGCGTGAATTTTTTTCACGACTGGGTTACTTGTCTACGTATACCAGACAGTTTCCGTAAAAATTCCACGGTTTATATTTGAATTATTTGAAATTATGATAGAGACGAATGTATTAAATATTTACAATAAATTATTATATTTTAAATTAATATTTTTCATGAATGTGTGCAGAATTTCCATTCTGTATCTTATCTATTGATAACATGGCGTGTACGGGAAGAAGGGAAATAATGGGAAAAATTGGCATATTTTAGTAGTATCACAATGCTTATAATACATGTAAACCCGTTCTAATTTCAGTTTAATTATTTTACTTCCGCAGTAGGAAGAAATGGAACGGACACCTGCAGATAGAGAGAGAGGGAGATGGAGATAGACTATCTATTAGATAAGTAGAATAGTGGGAATAACCTGTTAACGGTCACCACTCACTCGACAATAATAATACTACTGTCATATCACAAAGGTGATATGACAGTAATAACAACGCTAATTGAACTAATAAACATTATAACATCATATGATGTTAACGCCGCTGTGGTACCGTCGTGCATCTACATCATATGGTGTAAGTTGCCGGTAGAATTGAACTCGTACAAACATCATATGATGTAAATAACGCTTAACAGGTTATTAAGGTAGTCCACCATAATCGATGATGACCTAGTATCCTCGTTTATCGTAGTTGGTGTGTACACTCGTAACTCAAGAGGAGCTATATGGTTGTCCACAGCAAGATTTGAAGACACTAAAACTTGCATTCAGAGCAACCAGTGGGAATGCGTGCAGTCTTCAAACTCGTACCTTGACTGACAAAGAATTATTTTGATGGCAGGAATTCACGAAGACGATCAGAACTCCCCAACAGCTGCAGAGAACTGCCGGATCTTCGATCTGTCGTAGTCCGCCTAATCTGAGAAATTTTAATATTTTTGTAGGATGAAACCCAGACCTGGTTTGATGTCGATGTTTTTCTTCTAGCCTTTTAATCGAACCCTACAAGGCAGCAGGCATACATATGCAGTGCTAGAAAAAGAGCAGGTGTGCACACGAAGAGGTGTAATTCTCTAACATTTACAGCGCAATCGGTCACGTTCTCTGTAGTATTCAGAGGTTAACTGATAACTCCACAGCACGCTAAATCCAGTTAATGTGGAAATTATTCTTGACTAGTAGACCCATGCGTGAAAATTAATGTATTTTTTACATATTTTTTTGCTTGATTTGCTAGTGGAAGCAGGCTTTACGAGTTAGTTTTCACTTTAAATACCTTTGGTGAGGAATTGGGGTGCCTTTGGTTTCCACAATACAATGATCACAGTATACGAGTATATGTATATCCTCCTGAATTTTCTTCATCTAAATCCTCAAGAGCGTGACAGAGAGACGGACCAAGCAAGCAAGCAACAAACTGTGTATTTATTATTATATAGTGGAATAGCAGTCGAGAGGGAAGTGTTTATATTTGTTCCTACTTGTACGGTGTTCTAGTTTTATCTGCATTGGGCATACCCATTTCTCAATAAATACATCAATAAATACGAACGTTTAAATTACAGTTTGATATCGCTCTATTCCTATTTGATGTCTCTTAATCTGAAATACGTTTCGTTGTGCAGTATTCTAGTGTTATCTGTATCGGACGTACACATTTCTCATTAAGTACTTGAATAAATAGGTGCGTTTCAAATACAGTTGGGTATCTCACTGTTCCTCTTCGATGTTTCTGAATCTCAAAATACTTTTTGTTCTGTCACCACTCAACGCTGATGTTCTGTTTTCTACTCAGTGTTGCAGCTTTGATGTGTACATCTCAACCTTGTACTTGGTGACTTTAAAGGGAAACCTGTCTTCATTAGGTCTTTGAATGTCAGTTGAATAAGTTACGTTTGAATGGAGATCGCATCATCATTAGACGTTCCCTGCGTATTGGTACACCCGTGTACCAACAGTGTTAATAGGGAATACTGCTTAAATACCTATACTCAGGGAACGTGTTAAGTTAAGTTAATGTCTTCTTAAAGGATTGCTCGTAATTTTTTACAACCTTAACTAGAAATAACTGGAAAACAATTCCACAATTCAGATGCCGTAGACCCTAACTTTAAATCTTCAGATTTCATTTAAAGACGACGCTAAAAATACTTTAAGAAAAGGCGCTTGTACAAAGGACTCGGACAATCGATGGGAAAAGAAATCGTTTAATTTTCTGCTGGAAAAAATCTATCGCAAATTTCGAATAATTTTGTAAAACTTTATTGGTCTTTTTACCAAAAATATGAATTTATGTTGAAACTAGACAGTTCCCGGGGAAATTCCACGACTTAGATCTGACTAATTTGTAATTATTTTAAAGACAAATGTATTAAAGATTTACGATGAATTATTGGGTTTTAAATGAATACTTTTCATTATTATGTACGGAACTTCCATTCTGTATTTCATCTGCCGATAACATAGTCCTAATGGTACTAATTGAAATTACTGGTTTAAAGTGATAAAATTAAAGATCTATGAAACAAAATACATATTTTAGTTTTACCCGTGGTACTATCATAATCTGAATATTTTTTCATGAATACATACAGAACTTCCATTCTGTACCGTATTTACCGATAACATGGTCATATAAGAGAAGAAATCTGATAACTGGAAAAATGGCGTGTTTCATGGTGATCCAGCGTCTTTGGTATCCACAATACAATGCTTGTAATACATGCATACCCGTTCTGATTTCAGTTCAATAAGTTTTCTTCAGTAATAGAGAGGAAGTAATGGGACACACACAGATTTAGAGAGATGGAGATACACAGTCGATTATATATGTAGATATTTATATTTAATGCCTCCATGTAGGCCGTACTGATCACAATTTACTTATAAAAAGTTTTAACTTAGGGTTTTAAAATATTCTCCTAAATACGACCCCCAGAGGTTAAATAATGCGGTGTATAATAGACGAATGAAAGCCCTGCCCTGACAAGAATATTTCCAATCCTAAAAAATTATCCTCTCCGTTGAGAAGAAAAATATATGATGCATGAATGGAGTTATGCATTCAGGAGCCTAGAATAAAGATCTGATAACAAATTGAAATCCACAGACAGAACTGAAACTCGCCAATGCGACTCAATGAAATCGAATCAACGAACGCCAATTGATAGGAAGAAATGCATCCGTTCGTTTTGATGGATTTTTTGAAATTATATTACGACTAGCGAGGCTGCGGTTTCTCCATGGTATATGACCTGTATGAAGCGTAAAATGTACTCAAAGTATTGGTGTAAAGATCTTTATTCCTGTGTTATATTGTACACCTGACCTTCTCGCACATGCTGTCCTTAGCGTTTCATCATTTGTCGCGTCGCCATTTTTTTCTGTACTGTAAATTCCAATTGTTTTAACATCCTGTTGAGTTTAACTCCTACATGCACGGTGTATCATAACTGATTGAAATATTATTTCTATATTTAATTCCTATCTTTTTCTATGTAAAAATATGTGTAATATTTACGGAAGTTATTCCTAGTAAATGTCTGTACTGCAGCTAGTATTACTATTGTTGCGTACACAAAGCGAATGAATTCAACACATGTAAAGTTTAATTGCTGTGATTTGTGAAAACAAGCGTGAAGGAGTAGTACGTGGTTAGGGAATAAATGCGTGCAATTAAGGGGAAAATTATTCATTCTCTTCTCAGTAAGCGTTAAGATTTAATTGATTAATTTTATAGTATCAATCGAAAAAACCATAAGCTATGAAATAAAACTGGTACGATGTCACTAGGAACATGTGCGTATCCATAATACAACTCGAGGATAAATGTCTGAAATTTATCCTTGAGTCTGAATCAGGATCACTGGTGCTGAATCTGCATCACTGGTGCTGAATCTGCATCACTGGTGCTGAATCAGGATCACTAGTGCTGAATCTGAATCACTGGTGCTGAATCTGCATCACTGGTGCTGAATCTGAATCACTGGTGCTGAATCTGAATCACTGGTGCTGAATCAGCATCACTGGTGCTGAATCTGCATCACTGGTGCTGAATCAGCATCACTGGTGCTGAATCTGCATCACTGGTGCTGAATCAGCATCACTGGTGCTGAATCTGCATCACTGGTGCTGAATCTGCATCACTGGTGCTGAATCAGCATCGAGAAGTGATCTATAAGAGATATTTTCTAGATAAGGAACCAATGTCCATGGGAAATGTGGCATGGGGAAATTAAATGAAAATAGAAGAAAAGGTAGGTGAACATTCCATTGGATATCTATGTTCCTATCCATTCCAAAAGACAATGAAAGGGCCATTACATCGGAAATCTATGTTGCGCTCCATTCCAATGGAGAATTAGAGCCAGCTCGTTCCAATACATTCCTTTTGTCACCTGTAAGAAAGGTCTATTGTTCTCTACAATGTGGCCCTCCGTAAAAATATTAATCGAAATTTGTTTTTTATTAGTATCGCTAATACTAATTGCATGCATAAGATATACCTTCTGTTTGTTATTGCACATTTGTCTCAACAAAACATCTATCTTATGTGTGCAATGCGTATTCTAAAATTCTAGATACCAATAAACAGTGAAAAATATTCCGATTACCTTTTTTCCACAGGAAACCAAACCCGCTGTTTGAATGTTGATAACTTGCTAACAAATTATCCTAACGGAAAGTTCTCTTTTTGGCTTGATGCAGATCTCACCCTGCACCACACAAGCGCATGACCCTGCACCACATGACATAATTACGAGGAGCACTCAAAATCTCTATGATTTTATGACTAGAATAAATTATTTGCATTTTCTTAATATTAGCCACGGGTAAAAGTTCCCAATCAATCTATTGAGATTAGATAGCTCTATCCAATAGATAGTTCTGTATGGTATCCTGATATCGATACAAGAATGAGATAATAGATAGCTCTACAGAGTGTCCCAAAAATATGTGCTCACGCTTTGACTGCCCATTACTAAAGGAAAACTAGAATACGGGAAGAATATTGAAGTTTTCTTTTACGGCATTTCATTTTTTTGAATTCAATGTTTTTTCCCTTTAATTCAACTCGTTAGTCTTGCATCTATGTCAATAAATACTGCAATTAAAACAAAATATACGAGTAATGGGCGGTCTAAAAGTGAGTATATTTTTTTGAGACACCCTGCATTACTATGTTTGCCTGAAATTTCCTACAACTTGCTATAATCTCCCTAAAAATATTTACTTCTAGGAATTATTACTGAGTTCTGAATTTGAAAACAGCACTGAGATAATCAAGGCTGGCGGTAATTATGTTAGCAAGCGTTTCGGGACCTGAAAAAAATGACGTAACTCAAAAAATTGCATTAGGAATAAGAAATAAATGCACCATTCAAAAGAGGAATTAATCTTCATTAATATTTTCATTATATGAACGATCAAGAAATTAACGTTGTCAGACCTAGAACATTACCTAAGCGAGTCATAGAATAGTCATAGGAGCACATGAATGTTCAAGAAACTTGAAGGAATAGGCTTTAAAACAATAAACTTTGTACCTGTAAATGAAACAGTTTTTATTCAGATTGCAAAAGTCCACCACATTTTTTTCCTACGGCTAAAAGTTTACGAGTTATACATGTTTTTTATCGGGCTCTTCATGTTATGACACCCAGTGCATCACCTTGATCATCGATATCATGTTTGGACACCCAGTGCATCACCTTGATCATCGATATCATGTTTGGACACCCAGTGCATCACCTTGATCATCGATATCATGTTTGGACACCCAGTGCATCACCTTGATCATCGATATCATTGCATAGACGAGTAACTTTCTGTGCTGACGCAGTTACTGAACAAAATACACACACAACTCTGTCTAACTTGAGAGACTTACGAACTCCCATCTGGGAGGAAACCTTTAATAGTCCGTGAAGTTAGTACAGTTTCGTCCCTCGTAGCGTTCTAAAGCTAATCTATTTGGCTAATGGAGACTCTTTTTTCGGCGGCAGTTGCAGCGACGTCTCTTCGAATGATCAGTTAGACGAGAACAAACGTAACTGATGCAGTTTCTACCTGCTGATCACAAGTGTAACTGATGCAGTTTCTACCTCCTGAATATAAGTGCTACAGTTTTCTACCTGCTCTGTGCGACTACAACTGGCGTAGTTTCCTACTGGATCAGTTTTATGCATGACGAGCATGCCAGTGTCTAGTGGATGGCAAAGTTTACTAGAGAGAAAGAAACCAACAAAACTTCTACGTAAGAAATAATTAAATACTTGTGAACCAAACAATTAGCGACGCTATGAGGCAACAGGAGCACCTGTAGTACGAGGGGGTAATTAGTTAACGAATGTTGGAGCATGCACGTGATTGTATTTTATTTTCATATTCACATTCACGCGTAATTGGTATAGATTAATAATCTTTTCATGCTTATAATATTTATATTACGGTCTAGCATTGTTTGCATGCATTAAAGCATGGACATGCTGATGATAAAATGTGCTGGGAATATCCGTGCTAACATCAAGACGTGCTGGGAATATCCGTACTAACATCAAGACGTGCTGGGAATATCCGTACAAGTATCAAGACGTGCTGGAAATATCCGTACTAGTATCAAGACGTGCTGGGAATATCCGTCCTAATATCAAGACGTGCTGGGAATATCCGTACTAATATCAAGACGTGCTGGGAATATCCGTACTAATATCAAGACGTGCTGGGAATATCCGACCTTGGCTTGCGAGTAGCACTGTTTCTTATGCCTTCGTTCTACTAAATGGACCATGTCTAACTCTCTCTTCAAGTTTCCAGGTAATGAACTGTTGACTTCAACTGCACAGGCCTGACTGAACTGTCCAGGCCTGACTGAACTGTCCAGACCTGACTGAACTGTGCAAGCCGGACTGAACTGTGCAGGCCTGACTGAACTGTGCAGGCCTGACTGAACTGTGCAGGCCGGACTGAACTGTCTAGGCTTGACTAAACTGCTCAGGCCTGACTGATGAATGCAACAGGCTCGTCTATACCTGGAATATTCATTACAAGACCTCTCATGCGTAGTGATCTGACTGCCATAACTGTGTGACCATAATGTGATGTGACTGCCATAACTGTGTGACCATAATGTGATGTGACTCCCATAACTGTGTGACCATAATGTGATCTGACTGCCATAACTGTGTGACCATGATGTGATGTGACTGCCATAACTGTGTGACCATAATGTGATGTGACTGCCATAACTGTGTGACCATAATGTGATGTGACTGCCATAACTCTGTGACCATAATATGATGTGACTGCCATAACTATGTTCAATGACATTCACGCTCTCACTGTACGCGTTAGTCAAGATAATTTGATGTTTTAATTAGTAATTAGGCGGGTTACGGTGAGTTACCCTCCATTAGTTTGGGTCCGTGAGCTGAATGTCTCATTAACTCCGTCGCTTGCCTTAATTTTAAGTAAAATTAAAAAGCGAACATCGCGAATAGTCGACAGACAAACGGCCGAGTTTCCTGTGAAGCAAATGAAGCAGTAAAAATTCTTGAAAAGTGAACAAAATTTATTGGATGAAAATTCTTAAAAACGATGAGACCGGATTATTGATTAACATATAGTCTTAAAGCTGCAAAATTCATGTTCATGGTAATATCCGTCGATTAATAAACTGAAAAAAGCTGAAACTTGAGCGTGATAATTTCACCATGGAGTGCAGCAGGTTTTCATCATATTCTGTTATTTTTAGCGTCACGTTTTCTCAATATAATTGAGCCCCCAAAAGCACA